>JAGKTI010002905.1:0-16504 GCA_018397915.1 Birgus latro
TCAGGATCAATTAGGATCAGCTAGGCTAATTCAGATGCGCTTTACCATTCAGGTCAAATTAAGTCTATTTCATGTCATTCAGGCAACATCCATTCAAGTGGTTCATTTCCAATCTGACTCAGTTAACAGGTCACATCTGTTGAGGTCTTTTCAGGTAGTTAGGTCCATTCAGGTCCAGTTATGCCCAATCAAGCCATTTAGGTCCATTCAGGTCGTTCACTTCTGTCCAAGCTGCCAGGTCAGTCCAGGGACATTCAGGTCCCATTGTACCCACTAAGGATCATTTAGCTTATTTGGGGAGGTTCAAGGCCACTCAGATCTTGCCATTCCAGTTAAGGCTCAATCAGACCACAACAGGATATCTCAGGACCATTCAGAACCATTCACAGTTTTCATATCCAAATGGGTTAAAACAAATTAGTTCAGGGCCAGTCACAATGATTCATTTAACTCAGAGACAAGAAAATATACAAGAAGCATTGTGCAGGAATGATTTAGAAGGTTACCAAGATCGTTCGGAGAGTCAGGAAACGAAGGGACACAGTGGTAAATATGAGGAAAGAACAAACCAAGTAAATATAGTAAAGAAATAAGGGGAAAGAAGGAACACAAAGAATGAAGTGGCAAAGAAAAACAATGCAAGATTATAGAAAAAAGTCCTCCATCACAAGAGGACCTGATGGATTGGGGAAGGCACCACAAGCACCACAACCAACAACAATGAAGTTGTTTCTTATTACAGTCAAACAAAATATCATGTTCTATAATCTTCTTCAAAGCTTAACATACTACAAGGCATTGTGGAAAACTGTAGGAACATACGACATGTTATAAAATATGAAGAGCTTTCACATGACTTAGCACTGACTAAACTCAAGAACAAGTTTAGGACTATTCTTTTCATGGCAAGGTGTACATTCCTCACCTAACACTCTCACTACCTACCTTTAGCATGCATTCAAGTCATACCAGCACAGACTTTAGGCTGTAACCAGTGAAATCATCTACAATTCTGTCTTACTATACAGGGTGTACCTGGAAGAGTGCAAAACTTCTGGAGGTTACTCTTTAGCTTTCTTGCTGTTGTTGTGTAAGCCCAATTTGTCTAGCTGAGTAGACCTATCAACCACAGAGAACCAATCAACTGCATCTGAAAGGCCATCCTACAGGTACAATCCAGTATTGTACATAAACAGTGTAGGGATCCAGCACCACACTGTGGCAGACAGCATCTCACCAGGGTTAGCTACAACAAATGGGCACATTTTCACTCACTCACCATCCAATGAGACATTATAAAGTAATTTCTAACTTAAAGTTTACAATGCATAGACACTACTTTAAATAAAAAAACACCTTTAACTGAGGCATTATTCTCATCCAATATTAAAAGTTTAAAAACACAAAAAACACTCAATTCTGCCTTCAAAATAACTTTATAATGAATCACAAGAAACATGTAACTGATGAACAAATGAATGAAACAACTAAGTGAAACAACACAAAACAACAACTAACAGTACTACAGCTGAGCCCATAATGAAACAAAGATGCAATATCTGACTTTTATATTTCCAAGATGAGTCTACAATTAACTGCACATGTCTTCGTCACAAAATCTGACTTACATATACAATGCAAGTGGGATGTAAAAACTGTACAAGAAAGTAAACAACTAAGCAACAAAACCAAAGTCCTAGACACAATGATTTATTCTACCATAAGGTGACTGACAGAATTTACATACTAAACCCTTCAATCCAATCATATGTTTTGTATTTTGTTCACTCCACCTCCACCAGATGACTTTATTCAACCAAGGCAGGATCTTCAGTAGTGATAGGGGTAAAAAAGGGTATATCTAACCCCTACAGCACCAAAGCCTTTTCCAAGTTATGATAAAATAGTCTTTACACTGTAAGAATACAAAAAATAAGTTTAATGTTTAACTCCAGAATGATCTTTAGTAGTGAAAGGGGTTAAATAAAGTCTATACCTATCCCCTTCAGTTTGAAATACCTCTCCTCAGCCAAAGTAAAATCACCCAAAGTCAGGCAGAATAAAATGAAACAGACATCATTGGACTGAAGGGGTTATGCCAATACCACAGTTCAAATAAGAATAATATCTGATCATGGAAGATAGAATGGATGCTTTCTTGCACTGGCTATATAAAAACCTTATAAACATACAGTTTATCAGTGGATGACTTTACATACAGTGAAAACTGATGAGCTGTTCAAATAGACGAGTTAAACTCACGTGTACAAATTGACACTTGTATCTTCTCCATATAACTCTTTACTTCCCCAACAGGAACATAGAGGCCTGGGGATGGGCTATTTAATTCAGACATATAAGGTAAGTGATAAGTTGCTTTTCCTTGAATGGCGTTATGTGAGCAATAAACTTCAGTTCAATAAGACTTTAAACCATTATGGGCCATATTCACTTGAAGCACTCTGATCTGCAATATCCACATGTGAGTGTAACTCTTCCACATATGATGAGCTTCTGTACGCAAATGAATATACATGTGGTATGAACTGATGGAAGTGAACTGAGGGAAGGATACGTAAACAGCTGGAAGCCATTATGCCTAGCGGACTGTTGAATACCCTAAAGTCAGCTGCCTCAAGGGTCTCTCCCCATTTACTTCTTATACCTTTAGCCCTTTCAGTTCAATGACATTTTATATTTTGCTCTAGCTACCTCCAGACAATTTTTTTTTTTTCTGCTTAGAAGACTTTTAAAATTAGAGGAGTTTAATGTAGCTTCAACTCCTTCATATAAAGTGCTTCCTTAGTCTGAATACAATTATCCGTTTGAAGCAAGACTAAAATTAAATGTATGTTACTGAACTATAGGAGCTGAACAATGAGTTGCAGAGATGCTGAAAAATCCTGTACACTAAATTCCTACCCACAAGATGTTCAAATATTATAGTACCGTATAGTACTTATGAGCCAAAATTCCTGCTTATCCTCTGCTCCTACTCCTACTACTGGGTGAAGGGGGGTTGTAGCTAATGATTCACACACAAAAATTATCCGCTATTGGTATTTTGAAGCATTTTTAGTGTGCAAGTAACGCTTCATCATGAACTGTTCCTTGAGCACACCAGAAATGTGGTAGCAGCAACCCCAGGCTCATCAGAAACCTGTACCTGGAGGACTGCAGGCTTAAACTGACCTTCTGCAGTTCACCATCTTCCTTTGCAAAGAGAAAAGAGAACTGAGGGTAGTTTGTATAACCAGGCAGTGGAGACAACTAGTTATCTCAGTGCCATATGAAAGCATCCCTCTCCATTAAAGCTTCAAATTACCACAGTAACAGTGAGCAACATGTCTTTAGTGTCAATTCCTGGCTACAACATCTCTCCAGTGAGGGGTAAGTCTACAGGATGAGCTGAAAAACTGTGACGAGTGCACAACATACTTGAAAAAGTTTATAGGTAAAACATATCGGTCAGTTTGTACCTTCTTTAATGTTTGAAGCAAGAGAACACTTCCTCACTATAAACTCAGCACAAGATTTAGCCCCTTCAGTCCTGTGACACATTTTATTTTATTCAAGTTACCTCAGGTCGATTTTATTCACTTAGGAAGGACCTGTAGCAATGAAGGGGTTAATGAAGGCTATGTCTAATCCCTCCAGTTCACAAAGTCTCTACAAAGATGATTCATTTATCTAGAAACAGCAAGTGTTAAAAAAAAAAAAAAAAGATTGAAGGGATTAAGTCAAGGAAGAGTTAACATGATGAACTGACTACACTGTCTTTGGGCAACATACAACTTGGTAAAGAAGAACCTTGTACTTACATCACTACACTTTAACTTCCATACCAGCTCAGTCTTGAACTTTCTTCCACAACACGTTTCTTTCCATTTGCACTGTCATTTACAGTACCGTTAATTTCTTTACAGGTTATTATGAATGTATCAGTAGCAACTTTTTGTACTTTCAACTTACATCCCTCAATATGGTTATACAGTAGCTAATGCTTTCTCAGCAGGCTGGTGCAAAACCTTAGTTGCCAATACAATATTCTTTTATAATGTTTAAGTACCATAATCACAAACAGTTTATAAAAACTTTCACCTTTTGAGAAGACAAGTACAAAGCCTTAAGCCACTCCCCTAATCAATATGATAATCAAGTACTAAATCCCCACTCCACTAATTAACATGACAATCGAGTAATAAATCCTCTCTCCACTAATTAATGCTTTCGTGGTCTTTGGATGTGGATCAGTGTCCAACCAACTCTTCAGACGCGGATCCATGTCCAAACTAAGAAATATTCACTATAAATCAGGAATTGCATATAGCATCCTGAAATTTGGTCTGAATTAGCCCGACTCAATCTCCAGTTCGGTCATACTATTTTCATTCGTAGGAATATTCGAAAACATACCAAAAAACGTTTAGAAAAAAATGGCATAAACATTCTTAAGTGCTCTTTCATCTTATACTTGTCATTACTATTTTACTTTATGCAATATCATCTTATTCTACAAAGTTTCAGCTTTCTAACGGTATAAAAACAAATCTACCAATCCAAATATTTTGAGGTGAAAAAATGATCAGAATAAAAAAAAACTTGATTGCACAGATTTGGCATAAACATACTAATGCTCCTCTCACTCAATGTAGTGCTGCTCTTGGGTGTCTGCCCTTTCCTCTCCTCCATCCTTCAATCCTCTTCTGTCTTTCTTTCCTTCATTCTTTCCTTGTCCTTCTGCCTACAGGTGACTTTACACCCCCTCTTTTGTCTTTCTTTCCTCTTCCTTCTGCCTGTGGGTGACTCTACACTGAGTGACAAGCCAAATGGTTTCCTGTACAAGAGGAAACCATTTACTACACTGGGTGGTAACCATATAACCAAATTTTGGCACCTGGTGGTTTACTGGGTGATTATGGTGCTCCAATCGGATTGAGCCGGTAAAGGTTTATATCCAAGGGGTGGTTGGGGTTTATTGCTCACGTAATGCCACTCAGGGATGAGCGAGGCTGGTCAGTCTCATCTTAAATGTCAGGACCAACTTGTCTAGCCCCGGGCTCCTACGCTTCTCTATGGGATGACATAGGATTGGATGATGGATGGATGGATCAATTTATACTCATCACAACTATTTTACTTTATGCAATGTCACCTTCTTTTGTCTGATACTACAAAGTCTCGGCTTTCTAATGGTATAAAAACAAATCTGCTAATCCAAATAATTTGGGGTGAAATAACGATCAGAAAAGAAAAAAAACTTGAGCACGCAGCAGAGGAGGAGGAAGGGAGAGTGGGGTGGGGGGAACGCCACAGGGTTCTGCTGGCTGCAGGGGCGTTAGACCATGAAAGTGTTAACATGATAACCAAGTACAGTACAAATCACTAGAGCGTATCACAAAATTGGCTGTGTAGCTGGTGACAAAACAAGCAACAGGATAGGCCTGGCCAATATGTCTCCATTAAATCATTCATCCAGAGCATATCTTTTACTCTCCCTGCCTCCAAACAACATTATTCGGATCAGGAGACATTCGGTATACAGCAACTGACGATGGTCATACCCATGTCCTACAGTCTGAAGTTTTTCAAGGATGAAATCAAGTAATCTGGTGAATGCACGAGTGAATTAACAAAGATGTACTCAATAAAGAGGTTAAATACTCCTTACAACAGCAGAGCAACTCATATTTAATTTGATAGGACAAATAAGGCTGGTCACCTTTGCCTTAAATGTTGGAACTGAGCAGCCAAGCCCTGAGCCCCTACATCCCTCCCCCTCATGATCATCATCCAATCCCATTCTGCCCCATATAAACAGGAGCATAAGGGCCTGTGGCTTGGCTACTCAGTCCAGACATTTAAGTCAAGGGTGTCCAGCCTCACTTGCCCCCAAGTAGCAATATGAGCATTAAATCCCAACTACCCCTCCCATGGAACTCATACAGGCTCCATCAAGATGGAGCACCTTAGCCCACTAAACCACCAGGCATCCTTTGGTTCATGGGGAAAAAAGGGATGGACAACAGACAAAATATAAACTTAAATTGCTAAATCAGCCCACCAAATTACCTCTTCCACTTGAGGATATCAAAAAATTACATATGCTCTCACTATTTACGTTGTTTATGAGCGCCTTTTCATATTGGAGGCATTAGATACAGCCTTTGTCAACCCGTTCACTACAAGAAATCTGCTAAACCCTATGCTAAACAAAACTACCTGTCTGAAAGTAGGAAGGAAAAATGACACCACCATCATCATTAGGATTAAAAGAAACTGATATATTCAGTAGTTAATATTTTCCTTCCTTCAACCATCCATAATGTATTTCTGCACTACCCATCAGAAGCACAGGTGACTAGGCTTCTCAGTCAAGGAATTTAAGGAGAATAACCACTTGCCAACACTTATGTAGCATTATGTGAACAATAAACCACAACCACTACTCAGATTTAAACCCTGAGGCAACATCCAGCTGGAGAACCTTAACCCACAAGACCAACAGGTGTCCACTAAGAGAATCAATATAAAACTAAGAAAGCTCGTGTCATACTTATCAATATAGTCTACCTAACTGTACCTTCACACAAACTTTTAAATCTCAAAATAAATAAATAATATGGTAACTGGAATATCTGATGGCCACTACACAAATGCTACCATTTGGACTTTATCATCATCACCATCATCCTGACCTTTTTCCCATAAAATGATTGGGTAAGGACTTCATACTCTTGAATCAATGGGATCAGTGGAAGCCTAGGAGACATGATCACTTGATCACTCTATCCATTTCAGATTCAAATTCACTAAATTTGCAAAATATTTGAACATCTGTCAGCTGATTAGTTTAAGAAGGAGTTTTAGGGCATCAACCCCTTGAATCTAGCGCTCTTTTATAATCAATTACTGCTGCCTTCAAATGACATTCAGCTTTAAGAGAAACTTTCAAACTGGAGGAGATATACATTGCCTTCATTAATCCTTCCAGTACAGGAGTGAAGGAGCATTGTGGTGTGGTTGAGGACGTGATGGGAAGCGTTAGGAGAAACACGTTAAGGTGGTTTGGGCATGTGGAGAGGATGGAGAGTGAAAGACTGACGAGGAGAGTGTATGTGAGTGAGGTGGAGGGGGCGAGAGGGAGGGGGAGACTGAGGATGAGATGGAGGGATGGAGTGGAGAGGTATATGAGAGAGGAGGGTGTGAGTTGGGAGCGTGGTAGTGAAATGGCAGGGGACAGAGTGACATGGAGGCGATTTGTTTGTGGCCACCCCGTGCGGGATTGAGGCGTCTGGCAATAGATAGATAGATAGATAGACAGTACAAGGTCTTTCCTAGGATAAACAAAATAAAATGATATCACCATACTGAAGGGATTAACTCTTCATTATTACATATAACTAAATACTGTGCAGTATAGCAATACGTCCACACTGCATAATTTAAATTCTCCCTCCTCACTAACTTCAGACACTTCTGCTAATGGATAATGACTAAATGCGTCATACCTCATGTCTTCCCAAATCTGGTCTCCATTCAGAATACCAAGAATTAGCCAAGTCCAAGACATATACTGTATTCAAAATGTGGCCTGTTTAATATCTTATAAAAATGAGGCAACTTGGGTTTTAAATAAAAAAATAAAAATGAAGCACAAGAACAGTACACTGGAAAAAAAAAAAAGGGAAAATGAAACTTTTGAATCCATTTATGCATTATTGGAATATAGTAGGTTGTTCCTTCAAGTAATTTAAAAACAAGAAGTTTCATTTCAGTTCTGATTAATCCTGGAGTACACAGAAAAGTAACATAAATATATACCTACATGTCAAATAAAAGCTACCTAAAAGGGGTGAGTGGGATGCTGAAACCTTTGTATAACATTACTGCAAGGATTTGGTAACATCTCTGCCCAGCCCATGTTACATGAAGCCTCATATTCATCAAGTAAAATTCAATTTTTACGAAATGCCATTTTACCAAAAATGTAGTTTTTCCAAACTGGTAATATTTCCCAACTTATAATTTACATTAACACCCGTTCATTTCAAGATCCATCACAACACATGCTTGGCATTACCTGCATCCGCAGATGGAAAAATAATAATATCACTGTCAATGTGCCTTATAAGGCTAAAAGTGAATTTCCCCACATGATAACATGAAAGTGGAACTTTTCCATCATCTAGATACTCAGGAAACTAAAACCTACCTCATTCAGGGGAGTGATATCAGAATATTCATCATTTTCAAGCTCTGATAAATGTGAGGATAACATTACACATAAAAAAGAAAAATTCAGACAAATAGGTAAAATTACTTTAAGTTGCAAATGAATATGATGTTTCAACATTTTGTCACCTCTTGCATGGGTAGTTGACCACAGATGAAGAGAATGGTCAGCTGTTTGGTCCTTCCTCTTTTTTCATATTAAATAAGAAGACAAACACTGTTTCCCGTAAAAATGTTGTTTTCCCATCATCCATTCAGGCATCACTTCAACAAATAAGACAGTGCCTGAATAACATAAGTTACGATTATGATACACACATACATTTTTTGTAATGTACAAGAAGCATTTAATCAATGGTATTAGCTGAAATAATGATTAAGTGCGACGTGATGCAATAATTTCATGATTAATTTTGGCACCATATTCAGCTGTGCTTAAGTATAGCATGTTAATATTAATACAGCAGTTCTTTTTACAAAATATCCATACAGTGTCATTACTAAAAGCAATTAAAACTGAAATCTATATCATCATCTAAAATGATAAAAGTTTGTTGCATCAGGACAGGGCAATGCCATTGTGTTGATGGGGAATTGTTTTGATAAGGAAAAAACATGGCAAACGAATACAGCTGGAATGAAATATTGATGAGAGTGTGTGTATTTACTGGTACTTGTACATTATAATTATACTAATGACTTTTCCTACTTGGTACTTGTACATTATAATTATACTAATGACTTTTCCTACAATGATAATTAACCAATAATATTTTAACCTATGTTAGGAAACTAACACTATTTCAATCAATGATTATCTAAATGCCAGATGAAAGTTAAACTGTGATTATGAGAAATAACACATTCACCAAAACAAGGCTGTCGGGGATGTATCCTCCTGGAATACATGAAGCCCGATTGAATGTGACATTCTAATGAAAGATCCCAGTTTGTAGTAATGTGTAGTGTCTCTGGCCATTTCGTAAAAAAAGAATATTACTGGATCTCCAACGACAAGGATATGGGAGAACAAACTGTACCTGAGGCTGTCTTTATCTTCTAAACCTGAGGCTGTCATTATCTTCTAATTCATGTCACCAATGAGATCAACGAACTTCCTCTAGACCACTCCATCCTGTGTACACATGGAAATGAAAATGTCTTAACCTGAACATATACTGGTCCATGAGTACCATATGGGCCTGTAGCACATCTCACATCTGATACAGGTCAAGTTCCTATCATTGTGAAATACAGAGGCTCGAAAGTACAAGTTTTGGCCACACTAAGCTGAAGAGATGGTCTTCCAATTATGACTGTAAACTCAGGTGTACATGATATTGCAGAAGACAAATTACGATATAACACTCAGATGTAACTACTGCGTTTATCACAATATTGCGTCACAGTCCATCACCTGTTCAAAAAGGGATGATGGAGATGTAAGGACACTAAAGAGATTCTACCTAACAAATACTGCTGTCACTCTGTGGGGAGGATGGGAGGGGAATGTTGGTAAATCAACATGGATATGAGCTGGCAGTGTTGCTCTGGAGATAGGAAACCATTCCAAGTCACCCTGATGTATGTTGGGGCTTTTGTTGAAAATAAACCAACTGGATATCAATCCCACTTTCTTTAGTGTAGATTGGTGTTATTCTAAATTATTATCATTTTTGGTTCACTTGTTAACACATAAAGCACAACATTGTATGTGTGACACAGTGTAAACATCAACCATATCACTATACTTGCTTTACTCTAGCATGGCCCAGACATTTGTCCTTATTGCAGCTTATTTCACAAAGCTCGGTGGCAGAAAAAGACAATGCTATGGCCCTACATCATTTCTATACCACTTCTTCATGATTAGCACAATATTGCAATGCTAATTTATTGCTGCAGCTCAGTATCATGATGGAGAGATGACAATTTTCTGCAAAGTTAGAGTAAGAACAATATAGTAAGCACGGCAAATTCAATAAAACTGTGCCATAAAATTTATACTCTGGATTCATGTCTTGACCTAAATCATACCAGCACAATATTGCAATGCTAATTTATTGCTGCAGCTCAGTATCATGATGGAGAGATGACAATTTTCTGCAAAGTTAGAGTAAAAACAATATAGTAAGCACGGCAAATTCAATAAAACTGTGCCATAAAATTTATACTCTGCATTCATGTCTTGACCTAAATCATATTTCTCAACCGATCCAAAATTATTAATATGGAAGAACTAGAAAGGAACATCTCTGTAATAAGGTAAAATGTAGCACACAAAGGAACAATACTAGAAGTAACAATAATACTAATGAAAGCATGAATATAGCTATGTTACCTCTTTCTGTTAATTTTTTACACAACATATTAATCAATAATAACTTCGGGGAAAAAAAAAAAATCTATGCTAGGCAATGGGATATACCCTTCAGTATACTCCAACTATACCTAATCAGAGATGGCTGTCCAATCAAACACTTACCAAAACAATTACCTTTCCGTAAGTACCATATACTGCACTAATCAATCATGTCCTAAGAAATCTAGAGGTCTATTGTATTTGTCTTAAGCCCATAGGATAAGGCCTCTCTCCCATTAAAAAACTGTATACTTCCATTTAAAAATAAGGGATGAACTTGCACATGAAAATATACACTTGCATACAAACACAGCAGCTACATACAAACTTACAAAAAGCATACATACATTCAATTCCATCTGCACATTCAGATGTTCAGCTCCACACTTCACTCTGAAGTGTTGCAGCATAATAATTATTCTTAATGTTTCTGGACATACTTCAACAAGAAGATATCATTTACTTATCCGTAAACAAACAATGAACAGTTCCATAACTGAAACTGAAAACCTTTTCACCTTGCAACAAAAAACATCACAACAATAGTAAATAAAGTATTCTACATCAGTCAGTAATTGTTTGAGGCATATGAATATTCTCAATATAATCAAGTTAATAAATACTTGTAGAAAAGAAGATTCTATGACTCTCTCTACAAACAAAAATATACATCTGTGTGACTAGATGTGTGGGGTATGTGCTCATTGAAGGCCGAGGTAATTGTTGATGCCCTGGACGAGGAGTATGATGGCAGGTTGCCACGCCACCAGCAGCCGGATCCAGTCCAACAGCTGACCATAGAACACGTGAGGCTTCTCCCATGGGTTGCAAAACATCTTTTTTAGGTCCACCTGTGACGGATACCAGCTGTTACTTTATTGACGTAAATAAATTTGGTGGTGGGAAACACAGAAGACAGCTGCATCCTTTCAGTACAAAGATGTAGTAAACACCATTAAACCAAATTTCTGCTATACTGACCACCCTGACCCTACCAAACAACTCTGTTACACAGTGAACCAAGGGTAGATATAGTGATGGAACATGGCCACCACACCAAATGAAAGGTAATTTTTTTCTTTTTGTTCCACTGTTTATTTCTCTCATCATCATCATCCAATCCTACATTGCCCCATGAGGAGTGTAGAAGCCCAAGGCTAGGCAAGTTGGTCCTGACATTTAAGATGACAGTGACCAGCCTCACTCATCCCTGTGTGGCATTCCGTGAGCAATAAACCCCAACCATCCCTTGGATATAAACCTTAATCGGCTCAATCTGATTGGAGCGCCGCTAAGACCCAATAAACCACCAGATGCCAAAATTTGGTTAAATGGTTACCACTCAGCATAGTAAATGATTTCCTGGTCTGTCACAGTGTAGAGTCACCCACAGGCAGAAGGAAGAGGAAAGAATGAAGGAAAGAAAGACAGACGAGGGAGTGTAAAGTCACTTGTAGCCAGAAGGATGAGGAAAGAATGAAGGAAAGAAAGACAGCAGAGGATAGGAGGAAAGAAGAATGGAGGAGAGGAAAGGGCAGACACCTGACAGCAGCACTACATTGAGTGAGTGGATGGTGAGTGCCCCACCTACCACCTAACTCAATATATAACATTTATCAGTATATAGTAGTATAAAGGTATACAGTATTAACCACACACACACACAAAGTGAACATACATAATTCTGTTAGGCATCCACAAAGTGAGATTTGGTGTACGGTACTGTATACTGTACCTTGGTTCAATAAAGGTGACCCTAGCGAATGTCAACCATACCAAACTATTGGATCTATAGTCAGCCTCTTCCACCAACTGGTTCAATATAGCGATGGTTCACTGTATTACAGTAATCCCTCTACTTTGCAGACAACCACTATCCGGTTACCTCACTGTCCGGACATTGTAGGCTTACGTCCGATTTTTTTCGACCTGTAAGTTTGAATTTGGCACGCAGCGCTGAACAGCCATGTTAACGTTCCCTTCCCGCCCTCTCCCCCTCCCGCCACTCTGCCAGTTATCTCTGAACTGCTGTGAGCTTTTGTTTCAACAATCATAATTCACAGTGCAAAGGATTAAGTGCAGTTAAACACTGGATTACTGTACATGCTTCAAGAGCATTTATCATCACTGTGAAAGCCTTAGAGGTGGGGTAATATTCGTAAGTCACCACAGACATTGTGAGTACACTGTCAACTGCCAAATATTTTTCATAATCACTTCTAAATCCTCATTCTCTGGTTACATTTTATTTATTTCATGCTTTGTGTCCCACATTTGAGTGCATAGGCTGTGAAAGAGGTGATTTTCATAGTGATTACCACGTCTCTTACATACATTCATTATGTAGTCAACTGGTGAAATATTTGCCCTACTCACCTCTAAATCATAATTTTTCTGGTTACATTTTATTTACTTTATGCTTTATGTCCCATATTTGAGTGCATAGACTGTGAAAAAGGTGATTTTCTCAGTGATAATCATGTCTCTTACATTCACTATGTAGTCAACTGGTAAACATCTTTGCCACACTCATCTCTAAACCATCATTTTCTGGTAACAATTTATTTATTTCATGCTTTGTATCCCATATTTTAGTGCAAAAGATGTGAGAGAGGGTGATTTTCTTAGTGACTGCCATGACCGATACTTACTTACACTATGCTGCCAAGTGGTGAACACCTCTTCCTTACTCACCTCAAAATCTTAATTTTTTTGTTAAAATTCAATTAATTCATGCTTTGTGTCCATTATTTATGTGAATGGGGTCTTAAATAAGTGCTATGAATGTCCGATAGGGAGGTAGGTAGGTGGTTTTCTGTTTTAGGTTAGGTTAGGTTAGGGTCAGGAATGACCGGTGATGGAGCTTCAGGGCCACTATCCGGACAAGACCACTTTCCAGACATGCCTTTGGCTCGATTACATCGGATAGTGGAGGGATTACTTTTGTTTTGTTCTTGATACCTACAGATGACTGTATTCAACTTGGGAAAGAGCTCTTGCTCTGAAAGGTTTACTGATGATTGTACAGTATCTAACCGATCAAGTTCACCCAAAACTACACAGAGCTGTCTGAAGGAAGCAAGAATAGAGGCCTAATATACAGTTGTCATTGTAACCAAGTGGTTCAGTTCTGTATTTCTAACATTTCAAAATATACACAGACCATCTTCACAAAGGATGTACAACACGGGAGAAATAAAAAAATTAAGCTCATTCCCGTAATATCCCTCGCAACATGGGAGAAACAAAGAAATTAAGCTCATTCCCATAATATCCCTCACAACATGGGAGAAATAAAGAAATTAAGCTCATTCCTGTAATATCCCTCAAACCCTTTTTATCTACTTGTGAATTAGCCTCATATTAATGATGGATATTTGCTTTTCACTGAGAGCTCTGTGATGGGGTATACTGTACAGTGGAGCAGCTAAATTTCTATTCCCTTAACTCGGCCCAGATTTTTGTCCTGTTGCAGCTTATTTTATGTACAGGTATACCCCAGTTTAACGATGCAAATAGTTAAGTAAAAACCCATCATTAGGCAGGGTATCATATCTCAAGGTAGATTTAACATGTAATGTACAGGGATGCGTTTTTGAGCCTCAGGCTTCCCCTCCAACTAAGTCCTAAACCCACCCGAATGAGTCCAAAAACATGTTTAAAGCCAATCTAATGGCCTAACAGCTGTAAAAGAAGCTAACCTAAGCCTGACACCTGTAAATAACTCACTAAAACCAACAAATAAAATCTGAAAATCGTCATATATAAGTCTGGGAAAAAATCAAGCTTAGTAAACTACCCCAAAATGACAAAGTTCACCCAACCTATGGCTAAAACACATTACGTTTAAAAACAGTTTATAAATCAAACTAAACACAATTTATTTCAAAATATAATCAAAATCATAAAAAAAAAAATCAAAACCCATTGTTAAACCGGGGTTTGGCCATCGTTAGGCGAGGTATGGTGGTATTTCCACCCCATTGTTAGGCCGGGGTATCGTATCTGAAGGCATACCTGTACCTCGGTGACAGAATAACACAATACAGTGGCTCTACATCCTTTCCATTGCACTTCTTCATGACTAGCATCAGGTTCTGACATTACTCTCTTGTTGCAACTCAGGTTTCAAAACAGAGAGGAGGCAAGTTTAGATCAAATTAATATTAAAAGGGTGTAGTATTTCTGAGGTAGAAGATTGATCATGAAACGGATTTACTCTATGGTGGGAGGAGGCAAAGCAGACCACAACGGAGGATATATATAGTAAATGAGTATGTAAGAAAGCAAGGTAGAGGCTGAGGAGGCTAGGAAACTGACAAAGGATTGAGCTGGCTGGATGACTTTTGTCAGGGGGAGTGCATGACAAAGATTTGGCACCCCCATCTTTTAACTGACAGTTGTTGGATTGATTCTGATACATAATGTAAGTTCATATTGTGGATGGTTATACCTGTGAGTTGGGGCTTGAATGGTTGGTGAATAAATGTGTGGCAAGCTTCCACGTTCCACTGGGCAAGCTGGTTATTAGTCCTCTCACTATCATGTTTTTCTCTTTCCATGTTTTATCGATCCAACCTTGGGTGGGAAAGTATCAAGATGATGATTTACTCTACAAGGGATATTTACCCTGGAAGTAATTTTAAGGGCTGTAACCATAAAACCAAATTATGGCACCTGGTGGTTTAGTGGGTAATTAAGGCACTCCAATCAGACTGAGCCTGTGCAGGTTTAAATCCAAGGAGCAGTTGGGCTTTATTGCTCATGTAATGCCACTCAGGGATAAATGAGGCTGGTCACTCTCATCTTAAATGTCAGGACCAACTTGCCCAGCCCCAGGTTCCCATGTTCCTCATGGGGAAACACCGGATGATGATTAAACATGACATTATTAATGGCAAGACAAGCCCTCTTAACAATTACTTTTATCTAAACACATGATGGAAAATAAAAAGAGGTCTGACCTTTTACTCCCTTGCTTACTGAAATTCACAGTTTAACCAACACCAATCCCCACAGGTGTTTTAGACATGAGTGACATAAATTAACAACTTGCCTGCAGGTGTTTTAGAAATGAATGACATAAATTAATAACTTGCCTGCACCTTCATGTACTGTCTTGTACTTCACTTTACAAATACTGTATGTACAACCATAAACCATTCAGTGCTCTCTGTCAATTAATCCTTTCAGTATGATGGTAATCTCCTCTAAATTCTTCAATCACCTTATGATTTTATTACACTTTGGTGAAAACCCAATTAGAAGCAATCTTCACTAACCTCTTTAGTACAGTGTCTTTTATATTATTCTTATCATATCCAGATTATTTTATTCAACTTAAGGAAGAACCCTCAGCTTTGGGGGGTTAAGGATTCTATTCAGGTGAAGGAAACAGTCAGCATTTCTGATACATTACTCTAAAAGAAGGAAAGGAATCATAATACAAAAACGTATCCAAGGAAGATTTATACCAAACAAAAGCTAGGTTCTCATGCAAGAACAACCCACCTTCTCTTTACAGTAGGGACAGGTCTGCTTCTTGCCAACAATACACCACCCCCGGATACAAAATTCATGGAAGGTGTGGCCACAGGAGAGTCGATACGTGTTCTCGATGATGCCCTCCTCCCCCTCTGGCACCAGCTGGGGGTTGCCACATACCGCACACACCCCAGGCTCGAGTGTACGAACGGGCATCCCGTGGGGCGTGTAGTACTGCAAGTCACCACAAACAGCAGAGGTGTAAGTGGTCACAGTTATGGCAGAGAGGCTATGATAAAGCATATTATGGTCACAATTGTAGCTGGGAGTTTCATAACCAGCATCATGTGTTACACGTACATTCTATACTCTTTTCCTCATAATTTTAACCCTAAAGTAAAACACAAATATATACAGTATATA
>JAGKTI010002905.1:36447-62202 GCA_018397915.1 Birgus latro
AAGGGTGTCCTGCTGCCCTCCCAAATAAACTACACCCAATACAAAGCCCTTGCCTACCTGATATGACTTATAGTGTTTCTTTTTCCATGCCACGAGGCCAACTTGGGCTATAATTGTGACCACCATCAGTATGAGTACCATCTCAGCATGCATCTCCTCGTGGCCACGATGCTTCTCGTGCAGTCGTAGATGTTCTAACCTGATGCATGGAGGAGGAAATCAGTACAAAAACTTCTTGGTAAAAGTAAAAGATGTTATTCCAAATAATCACAGTTCTTAGGCACAATAAATCTAATATAAGTGAAAAAACAAGGGTCTTGTAATATTAAGACATACATTAATCCCCTACAACAGGGAACATACATTTTCAATGAAAGGGTTAAAGTAATATTTTGTCAACATTTCTTTAACATCAGAGGCTATATTCTTGCCGGGACACTTTTAACAGCCTACTGTACATTTTCTCTGCCCATTTATTTCTACATATGCCAAATCAGTATTCTCTAGTATGTTGCTTATGCAGACTATATCAATATTAGAAATGTCTAAACACTGTATATGAGAGCTTAAAGATATACAGTAGCACTGTATGCAACATAAATCATTTTGGCATTGGTGCTCAAAAAGGGATGCTTTCTTGTGGTGGCACTGATATGACCTGTTGACTCCACTGCCTGGTTATACAAACATCCCCTAACTCCCTCCCTATCCCCCAAAAGGATGCTGGTGGACTGGAGATGGAGGGCAACTCCAAACTGCAGTTCAATGGGTTCATGTTCAGATGAGCCTGGGGCTGCAACTACAGTACTGCTAAGGATGAGGGGTAACAGTCTCCTTAGCCAACTAGAATACTGTGCAGCAACAACCTAGGAGCATCCATATTTCCAACTTTAATTACAACACAGTACCTCCATTTTTCCTCTTCAGTTAGTTGTAATTCTTGCTCTGTCTGCAAAGAAACAAAAAAAAATATTTAATTTCAAATTCGGTATGTACAATTAATAGCTATTACATTAAATCCATCAAAGATACAGGGTGATGCATCAGTTCCTGTTACAGCTGCCTCCACAATACACAAGGCCAGCCAAAGCATTTGCCCATTTATGTGTATCACCCACCATCAGTAAACAACTAGATCAGTAATCTTTGCTGAATTAAAGTGGCTGCACCATAAATATGGGTCTTATTAGGAAGGTGCTGTCTGAGTACAAACTAAGTTTCAACTTAATATCTCAACCTGTTCCTCAGAAAAAAAAAAAAAAAAAAGTAGCATGGAGGCATAAATTATAGGATATGGCAAAATGTGTTCTGACTAAGGACCTCTGGCAATCGGAGGAATGTCATCACAGTTCCGCCAAACTCTAATCAGTTCAAGCCACATATCCCAGAATACTGCCCACAGGGTTTGAATACAATTTGCCCACTTGACTGAGATATTTGGTAATAGGCAGACACACACAAAACACACTGGTAATTACAATATCACCTCGATAGGCAGGCGATAATAATAATGTCATTGCAGGGACTCCCTAGACAGTGATATTCACCACTTTTGCACCGTAATGTCAAGTGCTGTACAGTAAACTGTTATATACAACAATAATCAGAACCATCAGGTACAGTACCATTGTACATAATACCATGGTTTTGAACATCTTGCAAATACTGGTATGTTTGTCAGTATATCTAATGCCATACTTTAATAACAACAATTTCATTCAATACTGTTATAATAATCTACCCCAAATACAGTACCTGTTCACTATAAATGGGATGACTTTGAATCTGGGGTTACTGTACTAAAAAAAAAAAAAAAAAAAAAAAAAAAAACACCCTGTTGCACCCTACAAGTGTCAATTTCAAGCAAATACAGTCATCCTAGGTCTTAGTGGGCACTAGAAAAGACACACCCAAAATCAGAGAAAAGTTGTAAACTCTCAATTATTCGTAACCGCAGTATCCAGGCCAACGTAATATCCAGCACTGCTGGCTTGGCTCTATTAAAGCAATATCCGACAAAAATATGCAATATCCGGCAGCAAAACAGGACATAACCGGCAGTTCTATGCAAAATCTGTCATCAAGGTGTATCAACCAGCTCATAAATGGTAGCCACACGGCTTTGTATTACTGTATTGTATCATTACTATATTTTGTTTTTTATGCTTAATTTTCATCTTTTACTCAAGGGAGAGTTTTTAGGACAGAAAGTTGAGATGGATGGCAACGCAATATCCAGCCTGACGCCGAATATTGAGCCGTCAGGGGGTAATATGCAATATCCAGCATTTCATGTTATTCAGTGTAGGACTTGCTGAACTATGCTATATAAATGAAGTTTACTGTGCTGAAAACCTATATAAATGGGACCCCACAACCATAATTCAACTGCAGTATGTGACTGCCTAAAAACCCTTTGTAGTGCTTTACATAATCACCAGACATTAGTAATTCTATCTGTTAAAGTTTATTTCTAGATTATGTAACATTGAATGTTTAAAAATCATCTTAAAATACACCTTAAACTACTGTATTTTGTGATGGCTGACTCATCCACATATAAAAGAAACCAGCAATGGCAAAAAAAAAAAAATAATAAATAAATAAACAAAAAAAGTAAAAAAAAGGGATAACAGTATCACTTCAGTTACCCTTGTACAGTGTCCCCCCCAAACAACCTGGCTGATTCATAATGAAAACACTGGCATATGACCCTCAATGGGAGTGCATGGTGCGGGTTTGTCATAGTGTTCTCGAATAGCCCTGTTTAATGATACTCCTGCTATCTCCAAATGATGTTATTCAACTTACTATGACGTTTCAAAGTTTCAAACTGAAGGGGTTAGATACACAGCAGCCTTCATTAATTTTTCCACCATCAGAGGTCCACTCTTAACTTTAATATAATCTTCTGGTGGTAACCTGAACAAAACCTAAATGCCAACAGTAGTGAAAAGGTTAACACTGTCAGTGCGCTTCTCAAGGCTTATGTGTAGGTATGTCTTTGGCTGATTGTTGTGTGCTATCTTTTTCCATAAGTGTGTATTCATAGCTTGGAAAAGTTTGAAAACTGTAGCTACACTGCTTGTAATTCTGAGATGCCTGGTTACATTACATTTAAAAGATTGGGGACCACAGGCTGAGGGAAATACTGTACAGACTGAGGAAGACAGTTTCAGAGTTTCACTGTTCTAAGTGAAGTAGTACTTGGTGATTCTTGCATTAGAGTTGGATAAAGATGGGGTAAAAGAGAAATAAGCAAACACAACCACACATGCACGCACATACACACAGGTGGCACAGCCGACTGAACTCGGCCCCCAATCTAAATGACCCGAGTCTGAGCCTCGATCTGGCTGTACTGCTTGAATGGGGGAGGAGAACTCTTCCTTGTCAAGTGTGGTTTAAGGTGTGCTGTGGTAGAAGACCTACAAGGGTTGGAAACTCAGTGAGGTAGAGATTAGGAAGTCTGTTCCCTTGTGCCTACATCTCACTTCAGCCTCAGTGAGGCTTGGTAGTGTGTCAGCACTCCTCAGGAGCAGCCACAGTCAGCCTGCTGACCCCCTTAGGTTTGGGTACTTGAATAAGGACTTGTGTAACTATATTCAGCTACCAGCTGCAATGAATAAATTAATCTATTTATCTACAGCCAGATGCCATAATCCTGTATGGGGTGCTCGTTTGTCTTTGAGTTAGTTGTTTTATGGGAAGAGGCACTAATCCTTTGCCATCCCACTTGTTGACATGTGGTGAACAAGTATGGATTGTTTATATGGTTAGGAGACCACCCAGCGTTGTAAATGGTTTCCTGGCTTCAGGAAACCATTTGGCTTGTCACTCAATGCAAAGCTGCCTGAAAAGGAAAGAAGAGTAATAAAAAGTGACAGGATAGATGGGAGAAATAGGAAGAGACACAGAAAAAGAATGATAAAGGTGAAGGAAGAAGTAGCAGCACTATATCAAGGGAGTGGATGATGGTCGCCACCACCTACCGCCAAACCCCAAAGTTAATATTATTACAATTATTAAGGCTCTACCGGATACATTTATGTGAAGCTAAAGAATGTGGTGAAAATTTTTGGTGTATCAGAGCCAGGATTCCAGGGGCTTGAACGACAAGTGAATGGAAATGTGGCCCATCGGACTGGGCAAACTTGGGCTGTCTGGACACTGCTACTCCTCACCCTGCCCTAGTGAGGGAAAAGAGGTCTGGAAGATGATGATGACAACCAAGGCTTTCAAAAGCATAAATGTATCACAGTTTCCTACTCTTTAATTCTCTTTGAACAATCCAGCATCAATTTTGTCAAACTCAGTAACTATGGTTGATCGGAAATCTACTCATACAAGCTGAGAGAAGTCCAATCATTTGTATGGTGCAATTCTAAACTGAGATATTGTGGGTACTTCACAACTCTAGTGGCTGAGTCATGAGTTCAACTCATCTTGCAGTTTCACTTAATCAAAGATTTCAAAGCTCTTATAATGTGCTGCATATCTCTCAATATTTTTTTTTAAACAATTATCTCACAACTCCATTTTAATTTCCTTACATCAAGGGTCGGAGAACTTTTTAGGCTACTGTATTACTCAAAAATTTTAGTAAAATGAAATTATCCCTAGACTTCAAAGTAACCTAAACAAAACTAATAACGAATTAGTCATGTCTATGTACACACATCTGTCATAGTACGACGGCTAAGCAACAAGTACAGCAGAAGCTTGATTTAATGAACATCGTTTTAGCGAAAGGCTGCGATAATGGAATAATTTTTTCCGGTATTTCCCCCCCCCAATTCAAAGGAAGATTTCCATTAAAATGAGTAATGTAATCCCTGTAAGACCCAAATTACCCAAGTCCCGGACACTTTGGGCTTGGGTCTTCAGAACCCAAAAATGCCCCCCAAATGCAAAAAATCTGAAAATTTTTGAACTGTAAGCTTGAACTTGGCACGCAGCACCAATCAGCTGTATTTTGGCAGGTAGATAGCAGTCCCCGGCTTCCCTCCCCTCCCCAGTTGCTGCCTTACTACCATCGGGGGTAAGTGCTCCTCACGATGGTGAATAACAACAGTGAATAAACAGCAATACCTCGCCACCAGACCACATGGGAATTTACAGTGTTGTGCATTGTGCAGTGTTGAGATACAAGAAATCAGAGTGCAAAGGATTAAGTGCAGCAAAACACTGGAGGCAGCTTAATCATTTAATCTCCGTAAGGGACGGATGTGTAGTAAGTACTGTACCCTGGATACTGCTAAACATTTTCCATACTCACCTCTATTTCCTCATTCTCTGGTTCCATTTAATTTATTTCATGCTTTCTGTCACTTATTCGTGTGTTTAGCGTCTGAAAAAGGTGATGTTTATGTCCAGTTAGGAGTTTCATTAGGCTGTCAACTGGTAAATATTTTTCATACTCACCTGTAATTCCCCATTCTATGGTTCCATTTCATTTATTTCATGCATTCTGTCCCTTATTGGTGTGTTTGGGGTCTGAAAAAGGTGATGTTTATGTCCAGTTAGGAGTTTCATTAGGCTGTCAACTGGTACAAACTTTCCATACTCACCTGTGATTCCTCATTAACTGGTTCCTTTTCATTTATTTCATGCTTTGTGTCTCTTATTTGTGGGAACAGGGTCTTAAATAGGCACTATGCAATTCCAGTTGGGAGTTATGTAGGTGGTTTTATGAGTTAGGGTGGGTTAGGGTCCATAAGTACTGTACAACCTGTCCAGAAGCCTCAGGCACATCCCCAAGATCCGGACATGCCTATGGCTCTATTATGTTGGATCTTGGAGTGATTACTGTATAATTCCATTAAGGAATTATGTTCCAAAAACCACTGAATTACCAGAAAAAGTTCTGTAAATAGAGCACGTCATCGAGCCCATACGGTACTGGAAACACTCCTCTGACTGGCGGCATGTCATTTTGCCACACATCCCTGCCAAGCTGCCTGGGCAGCAGTGGGGACTCAGTGACATCACTCAGCCCATGCAGTCTTCACATGATCCCTCAACTGTAAACAACTGTTTCGCACATGTGTGGCTTTACCTTGGTATTGAGGCCTTATTTGTGTGCTTTTTCAGTGAACCAAAGTTTTTATGAACCATGCCTAAGGTTCAGGAAAAGAAGAAGAGGGTGCAATTTTCTCTTGCTCAGAAAATGGAAAAAACTGAGAAGATGGAGCACCATCCCTGATGTTCCCCAGCCCCTCTGACACCCCTGTACCACCTCGACTGTTGATGGAAGGTGACTCTCACAGTGACTAAATCACCCCCAGGCCTGACACAGGTTTGGGGGGCTAGTATGGCTACCTGTGTCAGGCATATTTCTGCAACAAGCAGAACCCCTACTTTTGGAGATAAGCCTTACTGTAGTTTAATATCCCTATTTACTACACTACTGTACTGTATTTGGTTCACTACTATCCTCACCTTATTCTTTATGTGTGCATATTTTAATACTGTACTAAGTCATTACCATGCTGTTTGCATCACTGTTAACATGTACACAATGCATTTAAGTGAGGGTATTAAGCTAATTATGGGTTCAGACTGATGTGTGTAGCATGGAGAGTTAGCATAGTTTTCTGGGTATGAGTACACAATGTCAGTAACTCAGCTTGACCGTTGGCTTCAAGGATTCAGCAGAAAGTACCTCAAAGTACTGGAAAAGTTTCCCTTATCTTGAGCCTTGGTTACAAAACTTGATTTTGTGGATATTCATGATAATGGAATGGGGGTTGTCTGAATTAGTCCGTTAACTCTGGCTTCTACTGTATCATGATAACGATAAATGGTTTAACATCTTGTTCACTAAAACTTACATCGTTTATGTGAAAAATCAGTAACATAACGCACACGTTACCTCTCATACCGCATGCATTACCCCAAAAATTTTTAATTAACCCCATTTGGGGTGATTTACCTGTTCACTGACCCCTACCTTAGAGTATTCATGTTTGTTTGTACTGGTGTCTTCCTACACAGAGGTCACCACTGTGATTCTGTTTTTGCCACGTTACTCGCAACTTTTACAGCTACTAGAACAGAATGATTTCCAGCCTTATAAAGTATAAGGGCATTGAGTTAAGTTGGAAAATTACCCTATTTGGATTATGCTGGGTTATGTTAAGCAATTTTAGGTTACAGTACCTATAAAAAAATGGTCAATCACCATTAAAATTGTATGGATCACACTATAAAATACTGTACAGTACTTGGAAAACCTAGTTTCAATCACTTCAATCCAAGGATTTTTTCCTCCCCCCATTTTTTAAAATCCCAAATTATTTTATTCATCCTAAGAGTAACTGTGTTTAAAATAACCTTCATTAACCTTTTCAGTACTGTGACACTCTCAAGCTGAGCAGAATTACCTGGAAATGACAAGAATGTGAAAGAAAAACTGCCTGTGTCATAAGACTGGAGAGGTTAATATGAAATCAGTTTTGGATAAGGTTTAAAAAACCATAACACCAGACTCCTAAGAATAATAACGATAATTTAATCAATTCATTATACAGTAAAACCTCGATATAACGGACTTCAGTAGACCGGAATTCGCTTTTATCGGACTCGAGGAGCAACCAGACTAAATTCCTATATATCAGAAAAAGTCCGATAAAGCCTGAAGCATTCCGGACTGCCTGACCACTTCGGCTATGTTCACCACAATAAGGTAAATAAAAGACATGTTTATCAGTGTACAGTACAGTATTATTATACAATTTGATTAATGTAGTGAAGGTATAACACAGTACAGTACTGCAATGGTAGTGAAAACAGTTTAAAAACCAGTGGTGCAATCCGAACTAATGTCTGATACATCGGAAAAAGTCCGGATTAGCAGGGGAAAGTCTGGATGTCGCTTTTATTGGAATTTCGCAATTTTCGGAATGGTTAGGGCCCCAATTACAGTAGTCCGTTATAGTAAGGTCTTACTGTATATTGGTAGTTCTAAGTCAACTGTGATGTTGTGATGTCAAGTGAGATGTTGTGGGGTCATTAAAGTGTGTAAGTGCTGGCAGTTTGTTTACATTTCATCAAACTTACCTAGTTCAAATACATGGGAGGTTAAGAGGCTTAGACATTTCTTTTACAGCTCACATCTATCATCCATTCTTGAATGCGGAATTCTTCTCAAAATCATATACATAGTCTCCAAAACTTCTCTAATACCTGTACAACACACTACACAAACTTATATTCCCAAATTTCAGTTAGATAACCACCTGTCCAAACGAGCTTTAAAAGCACCTATTGATGGAGCGGTAACAACTTCTTCAGGAAGGGAATTCCGATGGTTGACAACCCTCACACTAAACGAATTTGCTCTAACCGTTGTTCTCCAGTGTCCTCTCTTTTTGAGCTTACATGTGTTCGTCCTGGTGCTACCTTTGCTGTATTCAAAGAACACACTATGATCAATGTTATCTATCCCTTTTAATATTTTAAAAGTTTCCACTAAATCTCCTCGATGTCTTCTCTGTTCCAGCATTGTCAGGCCCAGTCGATCACATCATTCCACATAGCCCAGGTCCCTGAGCTCAGGTATAAGCTTAGTCATCCTTCATTGTACCCTCTCCAATTCACTGATGTCCTTCCTATAGTAAGGTGACCAGCTTTGTACTGCATATTCCAAATGGGGTTGTACCAGGGATGAGTATAGGGTCTTGCACATATCCAGATCCATGTGAGGGAAGTTTCTTCTAATCAGTCCGACCATCCTGTTACCCTTGGCTGCAATTCTTGTAATGTGTTGGGATGGTTTTAAATCCGATGTTATCAACACTCCGAGATCCTTCTCTGCTTTTGAAGATTTGAGTTCCTCTCCATTCAAGGTATAGACATATCCCAGATTTCTGTATCCTATATGCATCATCACACACTTACTGCTACTAAATTTGAGCAACCATTTATTACTCCAATCCTGCAGTCTCTCCAGATCCCTCTTCATAGCTTGAATGTCCACAAAAGTGTTAACTTGGGTAAAAATTTTAACATCATCTGCAAACATGAGGGTAGGACACTCGAGCTCCTGAGCCAAATCATTTATAAATACCAAAAACAGGGCTGGTCCAAGTACAGATCCCTGCAGTACTCCTGAGGTAACATCTAACTTTTGTGACTGAACTCCTCTGATTTCCACAAACTGTTCTCTGTTTGATAAAAAGCCACTAATCCACCTTAACAGGTTACCACCTACACCGAACACTTCCTTCATCAACAATCGGGCATGGGGTACTGTATCAAATGCTTTCATACAATCTAAATAATTTATGTCAACTGGTATGTGTTGTTCCACTGCCACTGTCAACATTTCCATATAAACCAGAAGGTTGGTCAAGGTGCTTCTCCTTTGTCTAAAACCATGCTGCTTGTCACTCATCAAGTTGTTCTCTTCCAAATGACTCACTAACTTAGACCTTATCAGTATTTCACAAATTTTACACATCATACATGTCAATGATACTGGTCTATAATTTAATGGAACCAGCTTGTCACCCTCTTATGGATTGGGCACACTTTAGCTGTTTTCAATAGAGTTGGTATCTCACCTGTATTAATTGAACCAATTATAATAATTGTGAGTGGCAGTGCTAGCTCCTTACAACATTCATACAACAATTTTGGGTGAATACCATCTGGTCCCATGGCTTTATGAACATTTAGTGTTTTCAGTAATTCCTCTACCTCGCTGACAGTAGCAGAAATATCCTCAGTCATTGGAACATTGTATACCTTATCAAAATTTGGCATATCCTCTTTAGATTCCTTAATGAACGGCTTTGTTAAATTCATTAGCTGTCTCAAAATCATTCTCAGTTAAGTGGCCATCTCTTTTCCTAACTAGAAAAACATTCTCCTTCAGGTTAGTTTTACTGCGTATAAAACCCCAGAAATGTTTAAGATTTTCTTTGACATCCTCACATAACCTCTTGGCAAAATCCTTCTTCGCCTTCCTTACAATGTTTACGGTTTTGGTCCTCTCCTGTTTGCACTCCTCCACTCTTTTGGTTGTTTTTCTTGCTCTGAGCCTTTTCCGTGCTCTTTCTTTAGCTTCTATCTGGTTCTTCACTTGCTTCGTGATCCATTTCAGTTTGGGTTTATTAGTCTCACATTGCACTCTCGGTACATGGTCCTGTATTAAGTCGCGTAATTTACTCACAAGTGTTTTGTTCATATCATCAATAGATTTACCTTCAAAAGTCTCTTTCCAGTCCACCTCTGACAGCTTTCTCTTCATAACTTCATAATTTTCTTTATGAAAACAGTACTTTGTGGTATCTCTGTCATTCAACTGTACATCCATTAAAGGTGATGTGTTTTTGTTTCTTGGTGCATTATGGCCATAGGCAGTACAGTACACTTTTTTCACTGGTGTATTATGGTCCTGATTCTGCTGATCACAGGGACAGAAGTGTGTCTGTCTCATGTTTTCAAATTTGAGATCAGAATATAGACTCTGCCAACAGCTAGGGACAAGACTGAAAACTGGTCTCAGGCTCGAATAAGACGGATCTAGCTTAGGTTAAATGCCATTCGAGTACCGTAAGTTAATGCTTGGAAACGATTTTTTTTTTCATTAAAAAAAAGAAGCAAGTTGGGTTAAATGCTTACAGAGCCATAACACCACACTGCAGACCCCATAATATCTTGCTTACTCTGATTTGCAGATGAAATGCCACAGAAAAAAGTTGACAGAACTGTGCAACATACAGATTGGTAAATATTTAGCAAAGCCATAACTGGAATTTAAGTAGCTTAAAGTGTTTTCTGTGTATATCTCACTGTTTGCTGATACCTTTCTTCTATGATGATTCCATTGCAGAATATCTCCTTCCTCCCCTTAAGGCCACTAATCCCCAATGGAGGTTGTTAACAACCCTAGGTGTCATTAGTGACAGAAGTGTCAGAGAAAAAAAGTATTACCACATGAGGACAGAAAACACTTCAAAATACTTGAATTCCAGTTGTGCCTTCTGCTAAATATTATTATACTGATTCCATTATGTAGGAATCCGGTGTTATGGCTTTGTAACATTGACCTGTTTCTTCAAAACTCCAAACTGACATATTTTGAATAATATCAAACCAGTGTATGCTATCTCTTCATCTTACTCTTTATAAGATAGCAGGCACACTTTTAAATTACTCTTTATATGATAGCAGGTACATTTAAATATTCAAATTACAGAGTACTAACATGGGTCCCGGCCATGGTGCCTGCAGTAAAATGTCATTCCATTCAAAAGGCCTGTAATGCTATGAAACCTGGAGTACTGAGCAGCAAGTCACTTCAGAATCTAAACTCCAAAATATCAAATAGTTAACTGAAGTCAGCCTGATAGCTGCAATCTGGTTGACAGGTATTGATAGGAATCGACTTTCATTGGACTCTGCGTGTATAAACCTTACCTTTGCCCACAGTTACTCTTTCTCATAACCAAAGACACGTACACATACCAAACAGCCGTGAGAGTGAGTATTTACAGTCACATGACACTTTTCGGCATTTCAAATTTATGCCGGGGGCCCTCCCATTAGGCAAAACAAGAAACCTTCACATATACCACTGTTCAATACACAGCTCAGCAGCATATCAGGGTCACGTGAAGCACAAAACTGGATTCATTAGACACTTACCAAGTTTTCTCTTATGATTTTCAATAATTTTTCGTCCAAGGGATTAGGGAAATGGCCCCTTGGAATGTGCTGGTGGCCGTGGTGGTGCTCCATGCCAGCCATTTTAATGTACTTGTGGCTGACAGCTGATGACTATAGAAAACGGACCAGCGGGGACTCAACCATTCTTAGCACATTCACTCTAATTCATTCACTTTATACCCGTTCACCTTAACTTGGCCCACATTTTCGTCTTTTCGCACCCTATTTCATGAAGCTCAGTGGTAGAATACGACAAACTACAGCTCTACATTCTCTCCATAACACTTATCCGTGACTAGTATCGTATTCTAGCTTTAATCTCGTTGTTACACGGAGATGGCTATTTTATGCTTAGTTAAAGTGAACGCGGTGTAAATTACCATTGTTTACAGTAAATTTGCCAGCTTGGATAGCGAAAATGTGGACGAAGCTTGGAATAATATTTAGCGTTTGCCAACATATTTTCTTATGTGACACTTCAGCGTCTCATTACCCCTGGGGTTATTATTATAATGACCCCCCGGGAATAATAATAACCTCAATGGGGGATGGAGTTAATCAGCAACAAAAGTGTCCTAAAAAAAAAAAAAAAGTCAGCAAATGGTTAGGTAAAAACAAAGTTGTGGCTTCTGCTAAATATTTACTGAGGCTTGTATATATTGTATTTTGTTCATTTTGTGGTAATTGACAGACCTTGATTCTTACATAAAATATTGGTGAAACAGTGAACGCCATTTGCCACTGCATTTCTTTTAAGTTGGCCCGGATTTTTGTCCTTTATACCTTATTTCATAAGATTAGTGGCTGAATACAACAAATTTACAGCTCTGCGTTCTTTCCATAGTACTTCATGACTAACATCATTTTTCTAGGGTTAATTCGTAACGACTCAGCATTCAAGTAGAAAAGATGGCCAAGTCAAAGGAGCATAGGCGGAGATTTTCATTTGGCAGCTATACCCGTAGCTCAGTTGACGAAAGACTTGGTTACATCCCTTCCATAGCACACCTTTATTCACACCGTATTCTAGTGTTAATCTGTTATTATAATGCAGCATTCAAGATAGAGAGATGGGTACTTTACGCCTAGTTAAAGTGAAGAGTAGATTCTACCAATGTTTACAGTATATATGCTAATTTAGGCAATGGCAATGTTAATGAAGCTAGGTCAGTGTAGGTCAGTTAAGATGATTCACAGAAAGGTATATGACAGACTGGGATTCATACTTAAATTACTGGCAAAAGTAATGATTCTTTGCCACCAGTTAAGGAAGGATGCCATATCATATTCTATTCGCTCATTCATTTTGTTTGCCAATATAGAGACTAAAGTACCTAAATATGCAAATAAAACAATGCAGGGCATCAGTATAAAGGAGCACAAAGGAAAGCAAACAGCAACAGACCAACTGGTCCTTTCGTGGCTGTTTTGTATAGGGAAGATTGTAACTAACAAATCTATTCTACCAGTTAAGGACAAGGATAAAAAAGCAGGATAGTTATCTCTCACCCACCAAACCCTCCAGCCGAAACCGGCAAGAAATAGTGAGAAGGATCACCATGCAGCATAGAAAAACGTTCATAGAAATTTCATAGGAAAGACAGAAAGGAAATTTTAATCTAAACTACCTGAAAGAGAAGTCAACAGTATCTGTCAGTGTTTTTCTGTGGGTTACATAATCCAGGCTCTAAAAAAAAGTTTATATATACTGAAGTGTTTTATTCAGGAGAATATATTATAGGTAAGGGTTAGAAGACAGGTACTTTCCACTTGCTTCGTATCCTGATGTCCGTGTTCTCAAATATCTGTGTGGACTGAAATACGATACTGCTGTACTGTACTATCAACTGGAAATCTATATCTAGAGGTGAAACTGACAGGTGTGTGTGTGTGTGTGTGTGTGTGTGTGTGATAATTTGGCTCAGTGAGGCTGATAATAGTATGCTTTCCATAGTGACCTGAAGACTGTACTTAAATAAAAAATATATATATATGAAAAATTGGCAGAGCGTACCAGGAAACACACAGCAAATAACTGTGACTGAAAGAGAGGTAGTACTGCATATTACATGTACTGTGTCGGCAACAGATCAGAAAATATGGTAAAGGCGGCATAGGGAAGTTTACAAAGTATGAACTGGTTACTGTATATAGCAGAACTGTGACGCGCGACAGGGGGCCTCGCTTCTGATGATGAAATATTGCACAAATTTCCTTGACTGCTTCCAGCGTAGTTTCGGGGATCCTACTTCATCTCATCCTTAGGTGGAAAAAAAAAAAAGGCCGTAACGATGATGATGATGGTGCGTCAGGCTTGTACCAATACCATCCCATTTTCATCGCCCCCTTACTGTACTAGCGCTTTAATGTTCTAAATAACTTACTAAGAATATAAAGTAAAAAAATAAAAAAATGTTTCAAGAACACTTGTTGAGAGTGTCGGAGTGTGTAAAGGGGACAGTGAAGCGTGCGACGGAGTGGGCGAGGAAGAGGTGGAACGGGATCATCGCATCCTCCGTGCTGCCGTCCCACCTCCCCGACCCGCAGTGCTCTCCCTCCACCGACCTGAGCCTCTCGCCGGGTGCTGATGTGGGTGCGGGTGCGGGTGCGAGGGTGCGGGTGCCTCAGGGCTGTCGGGTGGTACCCCCGAGGCCACCCGGGCCAGGCGGGGCTCCATTCACGCCTAAGCAGACCCACTTCACTCCCAAGGACACGTCTGAAATATATTACCCCCCAGGGGGCGCCATTGGCCCACCTCCCTCCCCGCAGGTCACCCATACACCGACGGACTACGGGCGGGTGGGCTGCGGCTGCTTTTGCCTGGCCAGCTGCCTCTACTACTGCGCCTGTTGCTGCTGTAGGTGCTTGCCCATCATCCTGGCCATCCTCGGCCACGGCAGCAAAGGCCGTCCCTGAGGCCACTGACGACGCAGCGCAGCCTCGGCCGCTGTGGGGAGTAGAGGCAGGACGGAATGTAGACAGGCTGTCCTCCTGTTCTACGCGTTATCGTCCTCTGTTGTTACGCTGAAATTTAGTGCAATCATCCTCTACCTGCCCTGGAGAAACAGCCTCAGGATGGGCAATCAACCTCATCTGTATCAAATGTCCACTGTCCACATTAATTTTTTTTTTTTTAATCAGTAAAAACAAAAATGACAGCAGTATGTTCATGTGGACGTGACATCGTTAGACTGGTGAATGAAAACACCCTTTTGCCTTCTTTAACCCTTTAAATCCCGGGGATCTCTCTTTAGCTGAATAAAATCGTCAAGAATAATAATAACGACAATAGCAATAATAACAATAATTAGTGGTCAATTAAGGCGCCCCAATCGGATTGAGCCGGTACAGGTTTATCTCCAAGGGGTGGTTGGGGTTTATTGCTCACGTAATGCCACTCAGGGATGAGTGAGGCTGATCACTCTCATCTTAAATGTCAGGACCAACTTGCCTAGCCCCGGCTCCTACGTTCCTCATGGGACAACACTGGATTAGGTGATGAATGAATGAATAATAGTAATGATGCTGCTCGATCGCTGGCAGCCTCCCTATTCAGTCCCTTATCCCTGAGGTCACACTCTATGACCTCGTCCCAGGTCTTTTTCGGTCTGCCTTTCGCAGCCATACTCCCAACGTTCACACTTCTCACTTTCTGCACCCGATTGTCATTCCCCATCCTCTCAACATGCACAGACCATCTCAATCTGCCTCTCCTCATCACAACACCAATACACTCCAGTCCCATCCTTCCTCTTAACTTTTCATCATTCTAACTACAATTTTTTCTTGTTTTTCTTTTTTCTCTCTTTTTTTTTAATTGTTTCTCGTACTGAAGGGGTCTTTGTTCTAGCTAGCATGAACCAAATGGACTGCAGGCTTGAGCTGCCCTCCTCCTGCAGCCCAACCACCCTCCTTTCGGAGGATAGGGAGGGTGTTGGGGGGATAGCAAGGGTGTTGGAGGGATTGAGAGGGTGTTGGGGGATAGGGAGGGTGTTGGGGAGGGCTTCGGTGGGATTGGGATGGTGTTGGGGGATAGGGAGGGTGTTGGGGGATTGGGATGGTGTTAGGGGATAGTGAGGGTGTTGGGGAAGGGGGGTAGGGCGGTGATTGAATCAACAGGTCTATATAGTTACGAGTACATGCACAGTGAACAAAGAGATTGCGTTTGCTGTCATGAATGCTGGCACCATGCACACATACAAGTACAAGCATGTACTCTATGCTCACATACATCTATATCTTCTGCATTACACAAGCTTACTTGCGCACCACACCTCCATACACATTCTTTGGTCACATACAAGGCGTATATATATATATATGCAATTAAATCACTTANTTTATTTAAGTACAGTCTTCAGGTCACTATGGAAAGCATACTATTATCAGCCTCACTGAGCCAAATTATCACACACACACACACACACACACACACACACACACACACACACACATATATATATATATATATATATATATATATAATGTGTGTGTGTGTGTGTGCATCATACATATGAAACACACTTATAACACATATTCAAGATGTCTGCAGTCTTCCAGGATTGTGTATACTGTACTTTGTCGTTAGTAAACATCCGTCTGATCTGGTTTGGCTGCATTATTTTATAGTTCGTGTGCTTATGAAGTACTGCTGCATAATGTACAGTGCTGCAGTGTGAGGCCTTCAGCTGTCCCACAACCTGCACCTATTGTCGTATAGTTTTGGTTATTGTTTCCCATCTCATTAGACCTTGTTGTTTCCTAGCTCCAAAAAGTATTTGTAGCCTAGCCTGTAGTGTAAACCTTCCCCTCTGTATACAAAGTCTTCAGACATCATATTGTTGCAGTATTTGGGCAAGATGCTTTATGAATCCTCTTTTGCCTTGTTTCCACAAGGTTCGTATATGACTGAAGTAGTCGCGTATGTCAGTGAGTAGTTCGTGACCGCCTCGTGTTCCTATGCTCCTGATGGCAGCAGTAATTTGTAGTTCCACTCTTTTATAATAGGTAGACTTAGCTCAAGTTTCATTGCATCTATCACTGCATTTTTTAGACATTTTGGTATGATCCTCATGCACCTGTTTTGCACTTTTTCGAGTTTCTCAAACCTTTTTTCTTCAAGGCAAAAGAGGACAGGACTGACAATTTATGACTGACATGATAGTGCTTACATACATCATTCAGAGTACAGGAACACCGGCTCCGTCACCACCCTAGGACAGGGATTGCATCTGAGGGGGCTCAGACTCGGGGGCAGTGCTCAGACCCCCCCCCCCCCCCTCCCCTTGCATTTCGAACACCGGCTTCTGTTCAGGCAGAAACGTTAAAGGAAATAAAGTCGTCAAGCTCCAATCTGTGTTTTTCTCCCACCCAACCATTCCATTTGTCGCAGTGGATCACCGACATACAAGTGTATCTATTCTTCATACTCTCCCTTGAATCGCCAGCCTCTAGGAAGCATTTTTTTTTTTTCAAAGGAGAAAAAAATCGTTAATGAATTCGGCACATTTCGAGTGTCTACATAAAGCCACACGCAAGAATGATACTGTACCGGCCGGGCGGCTAAAATTCGTCATGCTATAAGTTACTTCGATTCTTCTTTACATTGGGACATACTTCGTAAATAGGGAAAAAGTGAACTGCTCTGTCTCCTAACCCTGAAAATAGTGAGGATCATGTTTTCATTGGCTGATTAATTATATATGTAAAAACGACCATGCCCCTCGTCACAAGAACGAAGACATCTTATCTGAGGGCGTCTTTTCGTGCCCCACGGTGTGTCCTCCTGCATAGTGTAATTCCACAGGTTTTCATTGTATTTGAAGGGCTCAGACTCCCCCCAAACCTCCCCCTCCTTGCATTTCGAACACTGGATGGAAGAATGGACGAGTGAAAGATTGTAAAGATGATAAACAAATCAAAAATGAAAGAAGAAGGGGAGGCAAAGAAGGAGTTAATAAAAAGGAGAGAGAGGGAGAGAGAGAGAGAGAGAGAGAGAGAGAGAGAGGTGGAGGAACGAATGGGTAGAAGATTAATAAAAGTAATGAATAAATTATCAATGGAGGAAGAATGGAAGGTAAGGGAAGAGTGAAAAAAAAATATACGGAGGGAGTGGGGACGCGTGGGAAGGTCACTTGAGAATCAGAAGGAAGGTGAATAGTGAGAGGCTGATTAAGGAAGTACGGCACATAGAACCAAAATGGAGGGGAATGGGATGACAAAGGAGGTGGAAGGAGGTGAAACGATAAATTACATGCCGAGTACACATTACATTTTAGAATGAATGAAAATCGGCCGAGCACCCAATTTCGGAGCCCTTTAAGGGGGGACGTTTTTAAATGCATATATGTTTGTTTTGTTTTATTTTATTTATTCTTTTCTTTTTGCACGATTCTATATTTATGTAACCCTTTTCAGTGCATAATTATTCTGAGCCTAGCAATGGCGGCGATGATAAAGATAAAGATGGCTGAAATTCTTAGTCAAAATAAGATGTATGATTCACGCCAGACGACACAGGTGGTGATGCAATCTTACCTGCCCACACCTTAAGGCTTAATTAGTAACTTCGCACCTGTATGGCTTCTCGGGGGGAGGGAGAGAGGGTGAGAAAGAGGTGGAGGGGAGAGGGAGGGGTAGGGGGTGAGGAAGAGTTGAAGGGGAGAGGGAAGGGTAGGGAGAGGGTAGGAGTGAGGGAGGTGGAGGGTAATGGGTAAGGGAGGGGGAGAGGGAGAGGGAGGGGTGTTGGGGATGAGAGGAAGGGGTGTTCGGGATGAGAAGGACGGGGAGAGGGAGAGGGAGGGGTGTTGGGGGGGGGAAAGGGGGGGGGTGGGGGGGGGAGGGGTGTTGGGGATGAGAAAAGGGTTGAGGTGGAGGGGAGAATGGGTGGTGGTGAAGGGAGAAGGGAAGGGAGCTTAAGGGGGGTGAAGAATGAAGTAGAAGAAGAAGAAAATGATGATGATGATGATGATGATGATAACGATAGCTAGTGATAATGATGATGCAGAAAGAACAGGAGGAAGGAGGAAGAGAAGGAAATGAAGAGGGACCAGAAAAAAAAAGAAGAGGAAAATTGAATAAGGGAAATCAAGTTGACCCCAAAAATCTTGCTAAAAATAAAATGAAGTGGCGTGTGGCGGATGTATGAGAGAGAGTGAATGTAAGAGGCTTCTGACTGTGGTGAAAGTAAGGAATAATAATAATAATAATAATAATAATAATAATAATAATAATTGGAAGATTATTATTATTATTATCATTTTTATTATTAAGAAAAAGATCAAGAAGAAGAATAGGACGAAGGAGGAGGAGGAGGAGGAGGAGGAGGTCATATTGATGATAATGATGATGCTGATGATGAAGACGGGAAAGAAAGTGAGATTGATTAGATTAAAGGTAAATAAATAAATTAATTAATAATAATAATAATAATAATNAGATTATTATTATTGTTATTATCATTTTTATTATTAAGAAAAAGATCAAGGAGAAGAAGAGGACGAAGGAGGAGGAGGAGGAGGAGGAGGTCATATTGATGGTAATGATGATGTTGATGATGAAGAAGGGAAAGAAAGTGAGGTTGATTAGATTAAAGATAAATAAATAAGTAAATAATAATAATAATAATAATAATAATAATAAAGAAGGAGCAAGAGAAAGGAGAAAGAAGAGGAACAACAGAAAAAACTAAATGAAGGGGTGCGTAGGGGATGTATGAGAGAAAGCGAGTGTGGGAAAGGGCTGACCGGAGTGAAAGTGAGGCAGACAGGCAGACAGACAGTCAGGAAGGTTGGGTAGGGTAGGCAGACAGGCAGACAGGCGGATTGGGTAGGGTAGGAAGACAGGCAGACAGACAGACAGACAGACAAGAGGGTTGGGTATGGTAGGAAGACAGGCAGACAGTGGGTTGGGTAGGGCAGGCAGACATGTGGGGTAGGGTAGGCAGGCAGGCAGACAGGTGGGATAGGGTAGGCAGGCAGGCAGACAGGTGGGTTGGGTGGGGTAGGCAGACAGGAAGACAGGATGGTTGGTTAGGGTAGGCAGAATAGGCAGACAGGAGGGATGGGTAGGGTAGGCAGACAGGAGGGTTGGGTAGGGTAGGCAGACAGCAGACAGATAGGTAGGGTAGGCAGACAGGCAGACAGGCGGGTTGGGTAGGGTACAATGAATGGCTCTTGGGCACACAAACAACAGTAAATCAATATGGAAGTTAGGACCGAATTCGTATACTATGTTCACCTTAACTTGACCTAAAATTGCCATCTCTCAGACTTCAATGCTGAGTGTAACAATAGATTAACACTACATATGGTACTAGTCACGAAGAAGTGCTATAGAGAGGACTGGATTTCTTTACTATTTTCACTTCAGTCTGGCCTAAAATTGCCATCTCTCCAATCTTGAGTTGTAACCGTAAATTAATACTAGAAAAATGGCGCTGTTTGTATTTTATTTATTTATTTATTTATTTATTTTTTTAGACTGTCTTCTATTACCCCCTCTGAGGTGTAAGGGCCCGAGGCTAGGCTACGGGAGTCCAGTGTATTTAAGGGTAGATGATTGGCTTGCTACCCCTGATGGCATTGTGAAAGTGAACGAAAAGTTTTGGCACAGTTTAGGAAGTGCAATGTGAGGAAGGCAAGTCTCTCTCTCTCTCTCTCTCTCTCTCTCTCTCTCTCTCTCCTGTTGTGGCAGAAATATCACGATACGAACCAGTAAAGATCATTTAGGAACCCCCCCCTCTCTCTCTCTCTTAGGGCTACAGGTGACCCGTCCACTTTGAAAGGTCTACCCAAACTTGAATACAATCGTCTGGAGGCAGGGAAAAAATATATATCAGAAAAAAAATGTTGAAGTGGGCTAATAGGAGTGTGTGGAACAGGCTGAGGATGTGGTGGGTGGCAGGAGGTATACACCCTGTGAAACCAGGCGCTGTATGCAGGAATGGCACAGTAGGTTAACTAGTGTTGTCATGGCGACCGTTTATTTTATTTATTTATTATGTCGACCAGTGTTGTCATGGCGACTATTTATTTTACAGCTTTGTCCAATTAATAATAATAATAATAATAAAAATAATAAATAATAAGCATACGTCACTCATATATCAGGCAATTCCCGATGCAGGTAAAAATGACGTCCTTGGTTTGAAGAGACAAACCATTTGCCTATGGTGACGTTTTCAGCTTGCCACCACCAAACAATTTTCAGCCAGTTTTGGAAGGATCTCTACTGGTGAAGGGGTTTATTTAGGCTGTATCTTACCCCTTCAAGTCAAAAAATATACTCTAAGCTGAAGAAAATCGTCTGGTCGATAATGGATTTCGGGCAGAAGAAGGTAATCAGTGTGAGCTAAGCAGTCACCAGAAGGCTTAATCTAAACCATATTGACTATACTAGAGCCATAAAGGCGGGTATAATCGGTTTCTCCTGAGCCATACAGCCACCATCACACCCCTGATCCACAGATAGATGGAGCAGCTTCGTTTAGACTCCGTGATGGCGTGAGGAGTTTCAGACGTGGATGTGTAAATCGAGTATGAACTCGTATGTATGAGAGAAAACGCGCTGAAAATACATAAGGTTGGGTTATATTGTGGTTTGTTGGATATACTTGAGTAAGCTATGTTACTGAGAGCGATATACTGCAGGCATACCTCCGGAGTATGCTCATATTCGAACTAAAAGGTTTAAATCTTCGGTTCGAACTGGTGGTGGTGAGATTCGCTTCCTCCCGCTTTCCTCCTATGACGTCATCGTTGTCACCACGTCGCCGGCGACATATGCAGGAAACCATTATTTAAAAGCACTCCAAATGACGGCATAACTGCACAAAAATAGTTCATAAACTGTAATGCAGTGACAAGATAAAAGATTTAGCTGAATAACGCCTTGAAATGTACATCCGAGAACTATTATTTGGTGCATACGTCTTGTTTTCTTGTACTTTAATGTAAACAGTCCTGTCTTACATTTCGTACTTTCAGTAAACCACATACAGGATTAATAAAACCAAAACCATTGTACAATTTTTTACAAGTACAAATAACCCCCTTAATAATGCATTCAAACTACTCTACACATCAACTGTATTAAAGACTGATACATGTGAACAATAAACGCAAATAAAAAGCAAGATGATGTCATAACTACGCGTCGTTTAAATGTCCGTTGAGGAAGTGCTGTGCCGCGACCGTAATTAATCCGCGAATTTGACGGTGATCTTGGGCTGTCACAGTACCAAGAGACGAAATAACTGTTGCTGAATGTGTCTGGGTCGGAAAAACGAGTGACTATTGACAGTGGAAGTGTTTTAGACGAAAGAATGAGTGATGTCAGTCGCCGAAATTTCAAAAGCATCCACCAGCGACACGGCTCATGGCAGGTGAGTTCACTTCGTTCTCACAGGTCAGATTGGCGGTTTTGGTTTGTTAGTCCCATGTTCGTGTTTACCCAGCTGCAGTTATTATTATTATTATTATTATTACAGTATTATTGCTTGCTGCTGCTGCCGCCAATGAGATCTTTTCATTAACTGCAACAAGTTTTCCTTATATTATCGTGTGGAATTTACTGCCCTCTGTGTGGAATTTACTACCATCTGTGGGGAGTTTCCACAGGAATTTAAGGGTAGAGAATGTCGGTTTGGTTTGGTTTTATGAGGCATTCGTTTAATAACTGGTTTAGTACAAAAAACCAGACAATTTTCCTCATCCAACTGTCTATATTTTTCTTTCTACGCTAACCATACCGCTGTTTACATGTTATACAAACTGTTATTCTTTGTTTTTTTAGTGCAGTGGCCTTGTATCAGAGAATTTGTAGAATATACTGGATTAAGTACAATGTAGTAAGGAATCGGCATATTGTTATTTTAGCGAAGTTTACCTTGTAAATGAGTGATCCAATTCATTTTCTGTAAAACGCATATAATAGAAAATGAACACATCGTATGGTTAACTGAAGGATAACGTTTTCGTACAGTTGTGTTCTATAGATTATTGGCGCATATATTGCTGTTTATGACCTAATGTTAAATATTTAGTTGTATGTGTGTGCGTGCGTTCTGCTGAGAATGAAAACCAAAAAATCAGTACGGTACATACTGTGGTGCATCACAAAATCATCTTACCATTGTCAGACATGTGTTATCATATTTTCCCTAAACTGTGTGCAAAAGTGAGTCGCTTGACGGTACTTTAAAAGCAGAAGCGGTGTGGCCATGTGTAGTTTGCCACAGGAATGTGGAAAGTGGCTGCATTTTATGCAGTGTTTGTGATGAGTGGGTGCATGCAGGCGAGGATCCAGGAAGGGGTCTGGGGGATATGCCCCTCACCCCCTGCTCGGACTTTGTATCTAATTCTTTAACCTGTATTCCAATTGAGTAAAACCAAATTTAAAGTGTGTTAGATGTGCAGGCTGTATATTACGGATAGCGAATATTGTTATTTATCTTGTTTTACGTAACAAGTCAACAGGACAATGATTATTAGATTATTATGCTTACCCCATGTACCGTGACTACTTGAGGTTTTATTTGAAATGTATTTTATTTAATGCATATATACTGTAAATGTAACGGACCCTGTGTTTCTTAAATCAGACTGATTAAATGATTCCACTATAATCTTACATATTTTTGGCAGTTATCAGTGAATTCGTGCAGGCCATTTTGAAAACAAATAAATAGTTACCCCTGTACTTACTTGCAGGGTGATTTTCGTTCGTTGGCAATGCGACTTCAAAATGTGTATTTTAATGTTGCAGGTAATTTCTAATCTGACATAGTTAATAGTTTTAACAGAAATTTACTAAAAATAGATATTATTTTTTCATCTTTATTCATTATCGAATCCTCGCAACATCGAACGTTCTTTGTTGACAAATATACTCACGCCTCGGCTGATCATGCAGGATTAAACACCAGCGGCAACAACAGCAGGGAAAAAAACAAGGAGCACTGGAAAGAGGTACAATCTGAAGGAAATTACTTATTTCTCTTGTTTACCATGCTCATTTTTCCCTACGATCACTATTTCTCCATTAATCGATGTTGTTGAGAAATTGCAACAGTGGATGCTGAGGAATGCCTAGGCCTTGCTAGGTATTTTCGATAGGTAGGGAAGCGAAATCGAGGTGAATTTGACTTACAGTAATGGAAGGCAATCTTATTATGAACTATGATTGAAGAAATGTTGTTTATTCTTTTTGCCAGACAGAGAGGTCTGTGGGATACAATAGGCAATATCACTAAGTAATCATCTCGTTAAAACCAGCCTTTTGACCCTTCTAGCAGCATAGACCCCCAAGTATTGTACCTTTTTGGAATCCCTGGGGCTAGTGGAACCTAATCATGGATTTTTCGAGTACCAAGACCCCAATGGGAGGCCCCAAAAGGCCTATAAATGGCCCCCCAAATAGCTCAGCCCTCTTGTAGCCGTGGAACCCTAATTTATCATACCTTTTGGAATCCTTAGGAATAATGGAACATAGTTATGGGGTTTTTAAGTACCGTTGGCCCCTCAAATGGCCTCTAAATGGTCCCCAAATAGTTCCACATACTCTGATCACAACACTCAAATCTTGTTCTAAGGATTTATTTCCCAATCTTGGGAAACTTGGATGTTTCATCCCCATCACTAGCTCTGAGGCAGAATGATCATTTTCTGCTGTTCGAAGGACAAAGACTGCTTTACGATCAACCATGGGGAAAGACCGCCTGAGTGCCGTAGTATTACTTAATTCTAACCGCAGCCCTCGAATCAGTCTAGATGATGTCATTGAACGCTTCATCCTCAAAAAGCCTCGCCGACGCTTTTCTACACTAGGCTCCCCATCTGTGGTGAAATATTGATATGAATGGATCCATCCCCATAATTTTAATGAAGAGAATACTATATTTTATTTACATGTGTAGCTTATCAGTTCCTTAAATGTATATTTTACCTACTGGTATCATATATTAACAAATACACAAAACATATCTGTGCCCATAAATTTTCACATTTCCGGCGAAGATTTTTATACTCTCAAATGAAGGGAAAATGCATCTGAGACTCTCAGTACCATTTATATTCTGTTATTGCTTAATGAGCAAAGAGATCTTTTTATGCAATAAAGTGTATCTGACAGCATTAATTTTCATTTTCTAGCTAAGATTATTGTAAAGTACTTTCAAATGCGAAGAAATTGCATACGAGACTCTCGGGTGTATTTTTGTCCTGTTATTCCCTAATTGTCTTTAATTATCTTTTAAAGAGATTTTTTTTTTAAAGGAAAGATCATTGTCTTGCATATATTTATCACCATTTTTAATATATTGAATATCATCTTCATTGTCTAATATATCCTCCATAGGACTCTAAATTTATCTATCTATATACCTAGGCTGCTTCCCCCAAGAAAAGGGAGGTAGCCGAGACAGGTCAACACACTACCAATTTACTCATCCACTCATACACATTCATTCGCATCTTAGCCCCAAAGGGGAGAAGGGACAGATCCTCACCGCACCACACCGCACGAGGGTCAACTACACAGTGCAGTCAGTGACATCCGCAGCAGGGCCCGACAGCAAAGCTGGTTTACCCCTGCCACATCATAATGGATCCAGCCCCTTACCTGCACCTGACCTGATCAGCTGATCAGACAAAAAGCAGGAGAATATCCCCTCAGGGTTGCATCATCATTTATTCATTCACAATTTTTTCCATTCATTTCTATCACGCACAGCCACTCTTCCTTGCTCAACAGACAACCCTCTCGCATCCAACGCTCTCCTCACACTGTCCATCCATCCTATTCGTGGTCTTCCTCTCAGCCTTACACCTCTCACATCAGATCTAGTTATCTTTTTCACCAATCGGTCATTATCCATTCTCTTCATATGCCCAAACCATCGCAACACCCTCTGTTCAACTCGATCAGCCATCTCCCGAACAATTCCAGTTCTCCTTCGCACTTCATCATTCCTCACTCGATCCATACGCGTCACTCCACACATACTCCTCTGACACCTCATCTCCATTACATTCAAACATTTCCTCTCTGCTACACCCATATTCCATGTTTCAGCCCCAT
>JAGKTI010002906.1:0-10740 GCA_018397915.1 Birgus latro
GTGTGTGTGTGTGTGTGTGTGTGTGTGATATGGAAGTGTATGTGTGTAAACATGTGTATATAATATAGGTGTGTATAATTTACATCACAAGTAGATTAAATGTAAACTGGTATAGATGTTATGCTAATGTTACATGAAGGTCAAAACTATTTCTTTGACCTTAAACTGGCCCAGATTTTCGCCGTTTTGTAGGGTATTCCATAGAACCATATAATTGTCTTGGTCACTTTCCATAGCACTTCTTCGTGACTGTCACCATATCCTAGTGGTAAAGTATTGTTACAACTCGGCACTCACGATGGAGAGATGACAGCATTGGGTCAAATTTGAGTGACTGGAGTATTGATGAGACAAGTGAAGTGAGATGAAATGTTGAGGTGAAAACTTTCCGTTGTGTCAAATGAACTCGTTTAAACTTTGCCACGACGTCTTGTACAGCGCTGAGAAAGAGAGAGAGAGAGAGAGAGAGAGAGAGAGAGAGAGAGAGAGAGAGAGAGAGAGAGAGAGAGAGAGAGAGAATCAAAGGGAAGGGGAAGATAAATTGATAAAGACAGCAAACAGATACGAAAACAGACTGATCGACAGATAAATAGGTATGTCCATAGATAGATAAAAAGACGGGGAGATAACTGGATACGTAAATAAACAGACAGGCAGACATGGAGAAACAAAAATGATTAGATAGATAGATACAAAAATAAGTAGATCGACATAGCATAAGGACATGAATGAATCTGAGGTTAAAACTTCAGTAAATGAACTTCGTCTGCCTTTGCACAATCTTTTGTTAGCTCAGCCTGGCTTCAGTGTTTGGTGAGGTGCGAGTGAGACGGGACTGAGATACATATACAGATAGACATTTTATTTATTTTATTTTTCATGTGTATCTGTGTTTGTGTGTCTGTCTCTGTCTAATGTCTGTCTCATTTTGTTTCTATCTGTCTGTTTATCTGTGTTTATCTCTCACACTCTCCATAGCTTCCGTCCTCCCTCTCACCATCTTCTCTTCCCTCCCTCTCACCCGCTTTCTCCCCCTCCTCCTTTCCTCCTTCCTTCCCATCTTCTTCCCTCCCTCCCGCTCATCTTCTCTCCCATCCTCCCCACTTTCTCCTCTTCCACTTTTCTCCCTTTTTCCCTCCTTCTTCCCTTCCTTCCCTCTCCCTCCCTTCCTCCCGTATTCCCTCTCCCACTCAACTGTTTCCCCCTCTCTCCCTCCTCAGCTCCCTCCCTCCTTCCTTTCCTCCCATCTTCTCTCCCTCCCTCCGTCCAGCGATTACATCCATTAATTAGAGAGAGGAAGGAGACGAATGGAGCCGGGAAGTCCAGCGGGAGGGGAGGGAGGGAAGGAGAAAGGAGAGAGAAGAGGGAAGAAATGAGGGAAGGGGGTGTTGGATGGAGGAAGATAGATGGAATAGGCATGGAGAGAGAGAGAGAGAGAGAGAGAGAGAGAGAGAGAGAGAGAGAGAGAGAGAGAGAGAGAGAGAGAATTACATTGAATTCAAGTCATATTGATTATGGAAAATGTGTACGTGTGTGTGTGTATGTGTGTGTGTGTGTGAGGAGAGAGAGAGGGAGAGAGTCGGGTCATTGGCCTAGCAGAAATTCTTGTCCCTTAAATTTACCTTAATAGAAAAAAAGTAGGGAGAGAGGGATGAGGGGATAAGAAGGTGAGAAAATGTGAGAGTTATTAAAGTATAGAGAGGGGAGATTGAGGGAGGGAAGAGAGAGGGCACAGTGATGATATTGATGATAGCAATAGTAAATACAATACCGCTGCCTACGTGTCCTGTTCACGTCCACCAGACTGTAACCTCAATTGTTATACAGGGAACCGACATTTTCTTAGATCATCTTGGAAGGATAAAATAGTTCTCGTTGTGACTGGCATATTCTCTCTCTCTCTCTCTCTCTCTCTCTCTCTCTCTCTCTCTCTCTCTCATTAATGCCAAGCCCTCTTATTAAGTGAGATTAGTAGGAGTGTATGGGAGACTCCTCATCCTTCCTTTTTCTTCCTTTCTTCCTTCCTTCCATCCTTCCATAATTCAGCTCCTGTCTTCCTTCGTGTACCCTTTCCTTCATTTACTGAGTATTTTCCTTTTTTCTTCTCTTCTTCCCTCTCTCCATTTCTTCCTTTTTTCTTCTCTCCTCTTCCCCCCTCCATTTCTTTCTTTGGTATCTTCCTTTCATCCTTCCCTTTCCTGACCTCCTTCCTTCATTCATTACTTCATTCTTTCGGTTAGTTTTCCTTCCATTCTTCCCCTTCAGTGTTTCTTCCTTCCTCTAGTAGACCGTCTCTCACCATTCTCCCTCCCTTCCTTCCTTCCTTCACATTTGCTTCTTTCTTTGCTTTCCTCCTTCATCATTTCATTACTTGTTGCATCCTATTTTGAGTGAGATAATGATGACTAGAGTGGAGGAGGAGAGTATTAGAAAAAGTAAAGGAGGAAAGGGAGGGTTGGGACACTAGAATTTACTTTCACTGTCAATTTTTACTCCACTTGTAGCACTTTTCTCCCTATTTTCAGGTGGTGTGAGGATGTGCGGGTAGGCGGCATCTGGTAACCCTTCCGCTCAGGTGAGCTACGGACCTAAACTTTTTCGAATGTAAACAAACGGTTGTCATCAGTATTTTCATTTGACAGTACAGACAGCAATGTATAAAAAACATACTTTTGTAATTTTTGTTCTTTACTGCATTGTTTTAATTCTTACAAAGAGCTTTCTTACCAAGTACGAGTCCTATAGAACGACCAGGTGGATGTGGGATCGTATGGGGCGACGCGAAAGTCTATGGGAGTGACTTACCTTACTTGCGACAATCCTTGGGGAGTGACTGACTGCCGGGCAATTCAGAGAGATGCTTTCATACCTGAAAAAAAAAAAAAAAGTACTATTAGTATTGAGCTATTTATATATTTATTTCATTTTTCGTGGTCACGGATGACGGAGAGACTGGTAGTTGTGGCTGTTTTTTTTTTTTTTTTTTTTTAGAAAGTCGCAGTAGGGTACAGTCAGAGAAGCAAGTGTTCGACATTTCCTCCTTGTATTCGCGAAACTGTAGGAAGATACTATAATAGTTTCTCTCTCTGTACATGCAAGTTTTCAGACCTCCACGATATAAACAGTGTTTCATCATTATCATCACCATCAGAATATTTTCAGTGCTTTATTACTGTCATCATCATCATCAAAATATTTTCACTGTTGCATCATCATCATTATCATGATTTAGACCTCCTTTCCCACCTCAAGGTAGGATGAGGAACCACATCTTAAAAGCGTTGCAGATACCCCGTTGAGATGATTATAATGGTGTTTGTGGTAGTTGTGGTGGACAGATTTTGGTCGTTGTACGGTATTTGGAAGAAATCTGAATATTGAGGTTGTGGCAGTTGTGGTTGTCGGGGTAGTTGTGGTAGGTTGGACAAGAGTGCATCGCTGGTTGTGTATTTGTGGTTGTTGTGGTGGCAGTTGTGGATGGTGGTTAGAATGTTTATTGCTGTGATTATTTTAGAAGTCTTGGAACGGTGGGATGATGGTCGTCGTCGTAGTAGTAGTAGTGATGGTGGTGATGGTAGTAGTAGAAGTAATCATTCTGGTAACAGTATTTTATATAAGTAATAACTGAGTATTCGTAATCATAGTATTACCAATACACACTAGCGATACTTATACAGTGAGTCCAAGTAAGAGTACTAGTAGTAGTCACTGTATACAGTACCGGTAAGTTTGATGATAGTAGTAACTACATTTATAACAGAATTTAGTGTAGTTAGAGTGGAAATAACGCCATTTTAGTTCCTTTACCATAACTTGGCCCAGATTTTCGCCCTGTTGTAACTAAATTTCACGTAGCCATCTCACTGGCGGAATGGGAACTACTACGCCTCCACATCTAGTCCACAGTACTTCCTCGTGACTAGTATAATTTTTTAGTGTTGGTCTCTTGTTATAGCTCAGCATTGAAGGTGGAAATATGGCAGTCTTAGGCCAAGTTAGAATAATAAGGGTAAGCTATAGTAATTATAGTATTGCTAACATCAGTAATGGCAATAACTGTGTATTACTAGTAGCTGGAAATATAAGTAGAAGTAGTAGTAGAAGTAGTTGTAGTAGTTCTAAACGCAAGAAGGAGCAGTGGTGGAGTGAGTGAGCATAAAAGTCAGTGTTATAAATAGCCCGTTATCACCGAGAGAGGATCTGTACATGGTAACATTTCCCGCGCCTTACACTGACCATCTCACTCATTTTGGATCCAACCAAGACCTTGTATCTCATAGCTGGGGCTTATTTGGGGACTTTTTTGAAATTGTAATATAGTTTTTACTGCTTTGCGTTGCTATAAATGCCTCACCCGGGGTTCAGACAGTCAGATGCACATGTAAAGATCTCCAAATTGCCGTTACTTGGATCCAAAATGTCGGACTTGGCCATATATTTCACAGCAGACGAGAAACGTGTAGTCCTTAACCTTTTTGTTTCCCTTTCCGTTTGTGATTGTGGTGGTGTTGGTTGTGGTGGTAGTGGTGGTTGTTTTGTATATTGGTTCAGGTGATGGTGGTGGTTGTGGTGTTAGGACTAGTGATATTGGTGGTTATGGTAGTGGTTATAATGGCGGTGGTGGTTGTGGTTGTGGTGCTAGTGGTGGTTGTGATGGTAGGTTAGTTTATTTTTAGTTTTGGTTGTGGCAGTGGATTTGTGATGATAGATCTGTTTGGTTGTGGTGGTAGGCGTAGTGATACGGTTAGTATGGTGGTTATGGTTGTGATGTTAGGCGTAGTGGTAGTGGATGAGGTGGTTGATTGTGGTGGCGGTGAGTGTTGCAGTTAATTGTGGTAGATGATTTTTATTAGTTATTATTATTATTATTTTATTATTATTATTACCATATCATCATCATACTTTTTACATCTTCAGGCGTGATGTGGGCTCAGAAGAGATGCTGGTGGGGATGGGACGGCGGGGGCACCGAGGTAGACGAGAAACCGAAAGAGGAAGAGGACGACAACAGACCCCGTCGCCGTCTTCAAAAAGCAAAGGCTTATCACCATCCGTCGCCGCCGCTTCACGCCAAACCACCCAAATTCCGTGACTGTGGCTGGTTGGTGATTGTGGTGATGGTGGTTTTGGGTGGTGTAGGAGCTGGAGTTGAGGCACAGGACTTCATCAACCTGCCTCTAAATACCGCAACGAACACAACCCAGAGATGGTCCAAGCCTTGTACCCGTTCGAATGAGTGGCCCGTCGATCAGGTAAGGAGAAGGACCAGACACTGTTCACTTTCCAACCGTTTAAGTGCCACCAGGGGCGGAGGTCGGTCTCCTACCCTTAAATATTCTAGATTACGTTAGCCCAGACTCGAGTCCCCACGCTCCAAAGGTGGCATTTACTGTTTTACGTTATGGTGCTTGATTGGGATGCCTTCATTTGGTGGCAGTGATATACTGAGCGGCGGCTTCTCTGCCCGTATATACAAGCGTCCCTCAACTCCATCCCAACCCCCAGAGGAAGGTAGTGGACTGCAGAAGGGCAGTTTCAGCCTACAGTCCACAGGGTTCACGTTTCATATGAACCTGGGGCTACAACAACGACAACAAAACTACCACTACTACCATACCACCACTACTACTACTACCACCACCATTACCACTACCATCACCCCTGCCAGTACAACTACTACCAACATCCCTGCCAATACACTACTGCTACTACCACACTACCTGCCAGTACAACTACTACTACCCCCAACCCCACCAGTACCACTACAAAATCAGTTCTTCCTTCACAGAGCACCAACAAAACACTGCTGATCGGTTTCCTGCCAACTCGTAGGGGTGATCGACAGGAGAGGCTGGGTCTGAAGATACCAGGAGTGTTTACCTACGCCGTGGAAGAGGTCAACAAGAACTCCATACTGCCGGAGGGGTACAAGCTGAGGTTTGAGGTGAGGAAATGGGTGGAAATTAGGGTAAAATGCTTGAAATAGAGTGGAAATTGGGGGGAAATGCATGAAATTGGATGGAAATTGGTGGACGGTTGGGTGAAATATTTGTAAATTGGTTGAAATGGAGGGAAAATTGGTTGAAATACTTGAAAATTGGTTGAAATTGGTAAAATATGTAAGTTCTCTTCACATGATTCTCTGTATGTATCCAAACTAACCCTAATCTAATGTAATCTAACGAAGACAAACCCGATCCAGCCTAGCAGTCTCTCCAACACAAGTTCCCATATGTATCCAATGTAACCTTACCGTCTCAAACCAAATCAGATTTAACCTGTGTAACCTAACCTAACCTATCCTAACATAATTTAATCTAATCCAACCCAGGCGATTCTGTCCACACCAATCCAATATCGCACGCCTGTCATATCGCAGCAAAATTACACAGCCGACTTAATCCGGCTGTAATTACTCCGCTTAGCCCAGTACCAGAGTTAATTATCATTCGCCGGCACAAATGTTACACTGTCACAAACCTGCACACATTTTTTTTCTGGTATTAGTATATTCATTTTTAGTTCAACTTTTTTTTCTGTAGAGTTAGCTTAAATGGGAGTGGGTAATGTGCGATTTTTATCCATGGGAGAGGAGCAGGAAGAGGAAAATATTCAAGGTAAAGCACAGTACGATCTCAAGGAGAACATTTTCGAGATGAAATACGAAGAGCAAAAATCCGATTGCGACAGGAAATTTTGTCGAGGTAGATTGGACCTTAGAGGAAAAAAAAATGAGAAAACGCGATCTCGAGGAAAATTTTCTAGGTATAAATCTGGAGACGAAAATTCCGAAGCAGTTGTTGTTGTTGTTGTTGTTGTTGTTGTTGTTGGCGCACTCTCCCGTCCTTTCTCATGTTTAGTATCATATTTCTTCTTTTCAGTATTTCTTCTGTAGTTCCTGCCACTTTAACTATATCGTTTTCTTGAATTGTTCCATTTATTGTTTCCTTCACTGTTATGTTCTCCGTTATGACCTCATATGCCTTACAGTGAAACAGATGAAGTTGCGTTTCTTCTTCCTCCTTGCATAATTCACATAGTAACTTTTGTTCATATTTGTTCTTGTAGTTTTCTTTAACATCAATCATTCTCGTTCTTAGCATAAATATAGCTTTTGCTTTTTCGAAATTCAGCTTTTCTAAATATTCTATTTCCTCCTCTGCTGCTTCTTCAGTTTTGTTTCCTCGTTTCATTTCATTTATGATTTCTTCTCTGTTCTCTTGTTGTAACAATTTCTTATCATTTTCTTTGCCTCATTTTGTTCCATATTTGTTAAATTTTCTGTAATATTATATAGCTATTTTAGATCTTGTATTTCTTTTTCGTATTCCCCCTCATCTTCCTCACTAAGCCGTTTTATTTGTACTTCCATTGCGTCCTCATTTCTGTTGCTTAGCTCTATATAATATTCTAACTTTCTTGTATTCATCTTATGTTCCATTTTCATTTTTGTTTCATATTGTAGGGAACATTTTGGTGTCGCTCATGGTAATTTTAATAGTTTTGTTAAATACTTTGTTTGGATGTCATTAACCCCTTTTCTTTTCTTTTTTCTTTTAACTTTTTCCAGGTGTCTGCTCCAAACAAGAGTGCTGGTGTTACACATGTGTCAAACAGTTTTAATCCTATTTTAACTCTACTATTCTTCATTTCCTTTTTACTTATTATACTGATGCTCTCCTTCATTGCCACTTTTGCTTTATTAATTCTGTTTTTAATGTCTTCATTTTGCTTTCCCTTTGGCTGGATTATTTTCCCCAAGTACTTGTGGCTTGGTGTTTCTTGTATGTCTTTTCTGTCAGTGTCTATCTTGCTACTTCCCACTAGTGCAGTTTATTTGATTTTTTGATCATTCATTTTTAGCCGCTTTAGTTTCTGAAACACCTCTATAGTTCTAATTATTCCTTGTATATCCTTTTTTGGTGCCATAGCCATTATATCATTTTGAAATAGTAGAGGACTTATTTTTACAGCTGTGGGAGATGGAGAGAAGCAAGAGAATAATTGGAAGTTTTGCAGAAGAGTATGAAAAGCGAAAACTAAAATACGACCTGAAGAGGGAAAATTTGGAGGGGGAAAAAAATGGAGGCGAAGAATCGGGAGCAATTCTGGAAGGAGATGGAGAGAAACTGGAGAATAATTGGAAGAAATCGGAGTTGCCTGCGGGCCCCCAGGGTGTTTGCTGGTGGCTGGTTATGTCAATAGTCGCTCAACTGATACACACCCGCGGAGAAAACGGGATGGGCGGGAAACGGAAGAAGAAGGGTAGGGAACAGGAAAATGGAAGGGAGGCAAGGTCTAGACTCAGAAGTGAAAACCGAAGTGGGTAGGTCAGTAGTAGCCCAACTGACTCACCCTCAGAGTCGTCCTTGTCAGAGACGCGGCCTCTTCCAGTACACACCACCCCTGTAATTACATGTTAGATACACACAGCACTCTTAGGCATATAAAACAAACACCAAACAAACATTATCACATCCTCTACAACAATATCCCACCACCAGATATTCCAGCACTAGCAATGAAGAAGCGTCTAGACATATAGGCCTACTTCACGCGCAGGGCAGTACATCTCCTCGATCAGAACACCATACCACAAGCCCTCTTCCAGACATCCACCCATCGGAGATGTCCTTAAATGTAAATTATTAAGTTCACTTAGCTAGGCTTAGACCAAGACTTAACCAAGCCCCCTCAGGTATCAGCTTAGATTTGGGTTGGGTGGAATCACAGATGACACTTGCCCAGGCGGGAAACGGAAATGGAAATGGAGGGAGAGGAGAATATGGAAGAAAACAGGGGTTTGATAGAGGAAAACTGAAGAAAAGCATTGTGGAAACATTGGGAGAGAAAATGCACTACACACACACACACACACACCAACCACGTAGATCGATAGGTGGAGTTAGATAGGTATATGGGTAAATAAACAGATTGATTAATAGACGAACAGCTAGATATGACTGGTATCGTTATGAGGATAGAAAAATGAAAGCAGTGAATCTCTTCAACATTTATAAGCTCTTGGTTGAGATAAATATCGTCTTTGTTATATTTCAGTGGCAGGACACAGAGGGGCAGGAGACGCTGGGCAGTAAGTACCTGGTGGACCTGCTGTGTCGTGGAGTGTCGGCGGTGTTCGGGCCGGAGCACACCTGTCTTGTGGAGGGCACCGTGGCAGATGGAAACAACCTCCCTATGTTGTCGTATGTGAGTTGCTGTTACATACTCTTTTGTTTGGGGTATACGTAGTGTTTGTCTAATGGCTGCCAGCGTATAAATGATAGTAAACATAAACACATGTCTCTTGGAGGGCACCGTTGCTGATGGAAACAACCTTACCATGTTCTTCTGTGAGTTTCTCTTACATACCCTTTTGTTCGGGAATTTTATGTAACAGAGCTGAGTCAAGGATTTTATAAAGGAGGGGGGCGTGCTTCCTGGCAGTATTATCCCTTGATGCACGTGAGGAATTTTTTAAAATACTAATTTACTTAATTTTTTTAAATCAATGGATAACAGTAATATGGGTAAGTGCAAGTGCAGTAAGATATTCATTGCATATATTTGGTAAGTAACATTTTATCTTCATTATTAGTAATCGCTGGTCTGCTGGAAATAGGGGGCGCGTACCCCTCCACGTCCCACCAGATCCATGACTACTGAAGGGCCGAGGCATACAGGAGACTGGGAGTAAACAGGTAGCATACATATATAGGGCTTGGGTTAGAGTTCATAGTATACGGAGGGGCATACAGCACAGTATATAAGACAGTGAGCATACAAACGGCTTGGACATACACCAGGCTTCGTGGTACATGGAAACAACATACTTCTATTATCTTCAGTGAGTTACTAATGTGCACAGTTCTGTTAGATTATCCCTTGAATAATAAGGATGATGAGAGAGAGAGAGAAGAATTACGAAAGATAAGGAAGACAACAACAACAGGAGGGCACTGAGCGACCTTGCCACTGCGACGCATGGAGAAGCAATTAGGGAGAAAGAATGTGGAGGGAGGGAAGGAGTAAGAAAGAAGCAGAGAGAGAGATGGGGAAGGAGGAGGAGGGGGAGTAGAGAAGAGAGGGAAGGTATGGAAAAGAACTGATGAAGGAGGGAGGGAGGAAGGAAAGAAGAGAAAGTGGAAGGAAGAAGGAAAGGAAAAAGGAGATGAAGGAAAGAAGAAGGAGAGGAAAATGGAGGAAGGGGAAAAGGGAGGTGGTGGTGGTGGGGGAGGAAGGAAAACAGCCTCACGAAAAATAGCTTAATTTGGTTGTGAAAAATAGCATTCCCCCCCCCTCTCTCTCTCTGGTATTTTCATCATTTTTTGCACAATTTTCTGTAATGACTCAGGCTACCACCGAGCCGCCATGTCCTCTCAGATTAGATAAGATTAGTCATCCACACGTCATAGGCTCTTTAATAAACTCCCTTATTGGCCAGTCTTTTCCTGATGCTTGGTTGGGGTGTGATGGTAGGTGGACACGCTCACCATCCATTCACTCGATGTAGTTAAGGTGACTACACTGAACGACAAGCCTCAGAATCGAGGAAACCATTAGTGTGTTGGATGGATGTCTGCTGGCCCCGCAAGGGTTTATGTCTGAGGAAAATTTAGGGTTTATTGCTCACATAATGCCACTCAAGGGTTAGTGAGGCTGGTCACTTCGCCTTAAAATCTTGGCTGAGCAGCGTATATATATATATATATATATATATATATATATATATATATATAT
>JAGKTI010002906.1:11076-24943 GCA_018397915.1 Birgus latro
GAGAGGAAACGAGAGAGAGAGAGAGAGAGAGAGAGAGAGAGAGAGAGAGAGAGAGAGAGAGATGTGTGGGGAGGACAAGGAGTGGCTGTCTCTTCCACTTATCTCCAGCGGCATCACAAGTAGTTAATGATATTTTGAAAACACTCGACAAGGCTTTATATGACGCGCCTCTCGGACGTGCCAACGAAAACTCCTCATTATATTGAACGGGTAATGCCCAAGATTGTACGTCTCAGAAATTAATCAGATGCAGTTAGTAATGTTTCTGTTGTAGTTATTTAGTGTGTGCATTTTTGGAAGCTGTTTCGATGTTGTGAGAGGTGATTTTTAAATGGTGGACGTTGGCAGCTCTGAAAGCAAGATGGCCGTTTATTTGGCTAAGCTTCTCGAGTCGAGTGGTGTGAGGTTGCTTACAAAGTGGCCCTCGCTTCCCCCACCCTCGTTTGCTCTATAATCTGTGTTAACTGGCAAATATTTGGAGTATTATATCCTTTTATCATCTTAATAGCGCCCTTTTGAAGACCTGCATAGGTGGCATTCTTCACTACACGCTTCTCCTCTGTTTACATTCTTGTAGGAGACTTTCTGGTACGATTTCCCTATCTATTTATTTTGCATATTGCTCCTTAATATAGTCTTTAACGTAATTTATGGGTTTTCGATACAGGATTATGTCATGAAAGATTTGTTCGCTGCGCTCGTGACAGCGCTTGCTCTTTAAGGGCGCGGCGGCTTCACCGTCACGGGAGCACAAAAGTAATAAAAACCCCTCCACTTGGGGCCACGGTGGCAGGGTGAGAAGAGCCGTGATCTGTTAATCGGAGAGACCTGGGGTCGATTCCCGGGTGATAGAGGTATATTTTAGGGGGAACGGTGGGTCAGAGGTCGGGACGGGGGTCGCGAGTTCGAGCCGCGCCCGGGACTGCCGTGCCGGGAGGAGTAGCGCCCTCCTGTTACCTAGCGGGGCTATATGATCTCATGGTAAGGTCTAGCTTGGGGGATTCTTTAATCCCTTTTTAACCCCCACTGAGGACATCACTTTCCTCTCTCTCTCTCTCTCTCTCTCTCTCTCTCTCTCTCTCTCTCTCTCCGAATCCGTAAGAGCAGCATTACCAGAATACATTGAGAGGCATCAGTTTAGTTAGATTGAACTGGGAATGTCTGTTATTGGACGTAATAGCCGCGTATGCAAAATATATAAACGTTTTCAAGCTTCCGAGTTTTTACACACTGTATGTGTACATATACACAGACATAATATTTACACATGCGTTAATACCGGTACTCGCTGTCCGTGCTTGGTACTGTTGCTTAACCCCAGTCTTTGTGGCCGAGCACACTATCAACCACAGGTTAGCAACTGGTTTTGTGGAGCCTGCAGATACAGCAATATACATACACCGTGCAGGGTACCGGCGCCCCTGTGTGGTAGACAGAATCTCACTAGAGTGGTCCTTTCCCATGGCGAGGTGCAGGGAAATAAGAGATTTGGCTCGGGGTAACGCTGTAACTGCTTAGATCCACCCAGGGTACACAGCAACGCCAAGTGTAGGCAGCGAATTTTTATGGCATCTTTAGTTTATGTTTGCTTAAAACGATTTTACTCAGTATAGGAAAGGCCTCTTGCATTCAAAGAGAGTCTCTCTATCTCTCTCATTAATTAAGGAAACTTCCTTGTTAGCTTACAACAAACAAACTGAAACTTGAGCAGTTGATCATTAGAACCATCACTCAAGGTGGTGTTGGAGGGTAATGAGTCTCTCTCTCTTTCTCTCTCTCCATTATTTATCTGTAGGTCTGTATTTACTTGTCTCTCCATATCAATCCATCCATATCTGTCTATCCACGTGTGTATATATATACAGTCTGTTAGTCCGTCAGTCATTGCATAAACTTCATTAATTTTATTCTGCTGCTTTCCATATACAGTATTTCAGTTTTCTCTCACTGTCACTTTATAATCATAATTTAAATCTATTATATGTCTGACTGGAGTATGCTATATGGGTTATTATTATTATTGTTATTAATTACAATTATTATTATTATTATTTCAGGGCTGCACCAATGAACGTGCCTCGAAGCTGAGAACGTTCGCCAGAACCAACCCTTCAGAGATTAATGTGAGTCTTTTACTCTTCCTTCTCTTATTGTTTTTAGATTAAGGGTCTTATTCTAAATGGCTTCTGGATCCTGCCTCACTTCATCCTTTGATGGGAAGAAAGTTGTCAGAGTGATGATGTCGATGATGATGATAACTAATATTGTTTGAAGTCCTGCTGATGAAGACAGTGATGATAACTGAAACCCAACTCTAATAAAGTTCCTGAATAAGGAATATTCAGTTTAACTGATATTAAGTAAAGGAAGATGGACAGGTGCAGTCCCACATGTTGTCTGTGTTAAGTAATCCTACTGATGAACAGTAACCAAGCAGCTTCAGCACCATCTGTAATAGGAGATATGTTTGAATAGTAGTCTCAGCCTGGACTTATGACGAGAGCTGGCACAGGACAGAGTAAGATGGAGTGCTAGTAGATGAATCCATCTGACACATGTTATATGAAAAGGATAGTATAAACTTGAAAATGGTGATGATGATGATGAATAACAAGAATGAACTAGAAAAAAAAGTTAGACCTGGGTGCTGATAATGACGATAAAGTTTTTCCATTTTTCCATCAGATCATCCGGACAGCAGTTGCAGCCATGAAGCACAACAACTGGACCAAATTCTCAATCATCTACAGTATCGATCAGGAGAGCACGATGGAGACACTGAGGGAGGTGGCCAGGAAGGAGAACATGACCATCAATCATGTCAGAGTGGCCAACAAGGAGAGACTCTCACTTACATTTCAGGAGACAAAGAACAGTACCAGGAGTAAGTAGATAAGGAAGAATAAGTACTGTAGGAGAATAAGAATAAATGGGAAGGTAAGCATAGATAGGAGAATAGGAATAAATACGAGAATAAGAATAAAATTCAGCAATAGAAGACTTGCTTGTATTCCAGGAGACAAAGAATTATACCAGCTTTAGTAGGAGAGGAAGAATAAGAATAAATAGGAAAAAGTACAGTAAGTACTGTATAAATCAGAGAATAAGAGTACAGTAAATAAGAAAGTAATTCCCTCTGGGAATAAGGTGTCTGGCAATAAATAGCTAGATAGATAGATACAGTAGATAGATGAATGAATAAGATAAACAACACAGATATTTAGGTAAAGATACAAACAGACTTAGGCAGTCATTTGCTATCAGTTTATGGCTGATGATGAGGAAAAGAAATAATGCAGGGTGTTTCCCTGGTTCTTCTCTGCCAGTTTATGTGTATCTGGGGCATCGTAACGACCTTGGAGAGATGATGACTGCAATGGCAATGGCTGGCGTGTTTCAGAGCAGACGTGAACGCAAGGAATACCTCTTGTTATTCATTGAACAAGAGGAGTACTTTCCAAATGTATGGCTAGAGTACTTGTGGGGTGAGTATGAACACACACATGATGCATATGCAGGCACACATTCCTGCACACACACACACAAATTTCTATATGGACCATAACAAATTAATAGCAGTAGTTCATTTGTATTGGTAATATTTAGGAATGAACCAGATATCTAGCATCCAGCTTATCTGCAAACTTTTGTCTTCCAGCTGGGTATTACTTTCTCACTGGATTGCCAGATATATTGAGTTTTAATTAATTTTGATAAAAGCAGTAACATTCAACATAAAGCTGGTCTAAAAGATTATAGTTTTATTATTTCATGTCTCTGCACGATGGATTTGTTGTTTTACCTTACAACATACTCATACAAAATTTCAGACCAATCCAATTTCTGAATATGACCCAGACAGCAGCTGTGACAGAAGTTTAATGAATCACCACAGAAGTATGATGCCAGTCATGAACAAGTGCTGTGAAAAGCTGTAGAATTGTTTTTTATGCCAATGAGCTCCATGAAGTAAGGTATAAAGGGATTTAAATCTGGACCAGATTAAAGTAAAAAGACTGCCCTATCATATTGTCAGGTTTCCACACGGAGTCGAACCAGAGCCAAGAGCGGAAGTGCCAGGAGGCGGATTTGCTTACACTGGATGAGCAGTTCATGATGGTAGCTCACCGGCCCTCTGAGTCACACACCTTCGCTGCCATGGTGAGAGAGTACAACAAGCGGCCACCTTTCTGCCTCGGATATGTCCCCAGCGAGAAGTACACCAGGGTAAGTGTCTTCATGTAGCCTCCGTTGTTTTACGTATGACAAGTTTATACACGTGGCATTTATTTCTTAGCTTGGCATTTATTTCTTAGGTGCAGTGTAGCCTCTCCATGTAGTTTAGCCTTTACTTAGTAGAAATGGAGCCTTACAATGCCTGTGTTTTGTATGCATAGTGAAATTATACACATAGCATTTCTTTCTTAGACTTAGTTCACTGTTTTCATAATAGTCTAGGCTTTGGTTTGTAGGCTTGGAACCATACTATAGTGAAATTTCTTTATATGTTTCATGTGCATAGTGAGGCATATTTATTCCATAGGCCTAGTCATGTAGTCTATATTTTGTATGCCTTGAACAGTAGTATTGTGAAATTTTTTCATAGCTATACTGTGTGATACTTTTCCATATATTTATATACAGTATATCCTTTATTTTTTTACACCAAGAACAATACTGTAGTGAAGTTTCTCTCAACATTTGGTATGCCTAGAATGGTACTGTAGTAAAATTAGTGGGTTAAATAAGCTGGCACTAGTATTTTACAAGATACAGTAGTTTGGGGTATGTATGCCCTTACCTAAGTGATCAATGGATGTAAGTGTTTGGATCAGTTCACTTATATTAGCAGTTAACTGAGTGGAGAGTTTTAATGAATTTTAGTATACAGTGCATGTACATGAGGCAGTTAGTTTAGTGTGGAGTATTGTAACTTGTGATGCAGGTCTAAGTGTAAAAGTCGATTTCCCCTGCCTCTGGTACTCTTGGAAGATGGGATATGAATGCAGATCATAGATAGGTAAATTGATAGACAGATGTATTGATATGTAGATAGTACATGGTGGTAATGACAGGGAAGGGAAATGTACAGATAGATAAGTAAACAGGTAGATAGATAGGTAAGTGGTACATGGTGGTAATGATAAGGTAGGGGAGTGAAGAGCAGAAAGACAACAAATGGTGGTTATGGTGCCTGGACCCTGCACCTGAAAGAAGGTAGAGTGGGATAGGTAGTTACCATTTATTTAGGAATTGTTTACTCTGCTTCTGTTTTCTTTTTATGTGTTTTTTATGCCAATAATTTAAGTAAATGTGTATATCTATATCATCTGGCAATATATAGATTAATAGAAATACTCTTCTGTGAAGCTGTTTGATTTTTTTTTTGACCATATTTTAATTAGTTTTCAGAATATTAAGTTTTTATCTGACTGATCCCTCTCTTATTATTATTTGCATCTTATATATATTATGATAAAAATTAGTTCAGTCTTAGATTTGATCAGGATCGATTTGCTGATATTTAAAAGGATAATTGAAAATGATTTGGCTATTAATGTTTTCAATTTTCAGTTTAATCAGTATAGGTAATATTTTATCCATATATTTAGCTTACTGTGGATATTATTTCATGTTTGTAGTTAGCATATTGGAAAGATTTTTATTTTTCAGATTATTTTCATGAGCTTTATATTGTAAGAATGTAAAATCATATTGCAGAAATTAAAACACAGACTGGATATTAGCCTGTTCAGGGCAAGGACGTCTTAGTCACTGTATTGTTGACACACCTGATGATTTTATTTAGTTTTTGGGAGAGCCTTTACAGTAGAAGAAATAAGTGGAGGTTGTTACTGAACTCTTCAAATGCTTTAGAGTGGATGACTTCCCCGGCGTTAGAGTTGTGTGGAGTTAGCGGGAATACAGTACAAAGAAAATAATGTCATCTTAGGCATGGTGTTATTCTTCACAATCACCCACTTTAAGGATGATGATGATGGAGATGATGATTTTGATGGAGATTGTGATTTTGATGATGATGATGGAGATGGTGATGTTGATGATGATGATGATAAAGATGGCAATTTTGATGTTGATACTGTATCTAGTTTGTGTATTAATTTGATTTTTTTTTAACCCCTGAAAATTATCCTATTAAAGGGGTTTAACCAGTCAGTAATCACCCCAGTCATAGGTGGAATAAAAAAAAAGATTATGATAATGGTGATGATGATTATGATGATGATGATGTCACAGTCCCCAGTTGTCGTATGGGGAAGGTGAGACATGACATGACAGTTCCACATGACACCTGACTCAGTGCCATTGACCTGTGCTAGTTTGCCAGCCTCTTCCACCATTTTGGTTTCACCCATTTTGCCATAAATTGTGCCTAACAGATCAGTTATTCTGTGTTTGTGTGTGTATGTGTGACTACATAATCCCACATTTTGATGGTTCTCTGCCTCGGTTTATTGGTTTGAATGCCCCAGTTGGAGTGATTGCCCTAACAGTGTATATGGATTAAGTAACAGGGACTTACTCCATCATACAGTGCTACCTGAATGAAGTATGCTGATCTTTCACAGTTAAATGTATTGGATTTTGTTAACCTAGCCTTGGGACCCTACACCTCAGAGAGGGTAACACGATGAGCTTGGCTTTGTAGTATATAGGAATTGAGCTAAGCTCGTGTTGTCCTGTCTCCATATCTACATTCATCTAATCTAGTTTTAAATACATGAATGTTTTTCGCCTGCACCACCTCTTCATCTAAGTCATTCCAAATACTTATGCTTCCATTCGGGAAAGTGAACCTTTTGAGATCATTAAGACATCTACTTTTCCTCAACTTGAAGCTATGACCTCTTGTTCTTCCATTATCCAACACAAAAAGATCCTCTCTATCCACCCTTTCCAATTCTCTTACATTTCTAAATATCGTGATCAAGTCACCTATTCCCTTCTCTCGCGCAGTGTTGGTAACTTCAGTTTTTCCAATCTCTCCTCGTAGGTGAGTTCCCTTAAACATGGTATCATCCTCATTGCCATCCGTTGAACCCTCTTTAGTTTATCAATGTGCTTCTTCAAATGAGGTGACCATACCACAGCCACATACTCTAGTCTTGGTCCTATCATGGTCACTATCAACATTTCCTCATCCATATAATTAAAAGCCACTCTCATGTTGGTCAGTAATCTATAAGTTCCCCCAATGATTTTGTTTATATGCTTTTCTGGTGACAAGTCATCCCGAATAATCACTCCCAAGTCTTTCTCATCCTTTCTTTTACTAATTATCTCATTGCCCATTTTATATGTCCAGTGTGTTCTTCTTTCACTTATTCCCATTTCTAATACATGACACTTCTTGGCATTAAAGTCCGTTATCCAAGTCTAGCTCCAGCCATGGAGTTTGTCCAAGTCCTCTTGCAGTTCTTTACAACTATCAATACATTTAATATGTTTCATAATTTTAGCATCATCTGCAAACATATTCATGTAACTATTCAAACCCTCTGGCAAATCATTTACATATATCAGAAACATTATTGGGGCCAGGACAGAGCCCTGGGGTACTCCACTAGTCACATTTCTCCATTGTGAAACCTTTTTATAACTGTTCTCATCTGCCTTCCTATCAAATAATCTCCCATCCACTTTAATAGTTTCCCATGCACCCCTCCAAAGGTCCTCAACTTCCACAATAGTCTCCTATAGGGTACCCTGTCAAATGCTTTCTTAAGATCCAGATAGGCATAGTCCGGCCATCCCTCTCTCTTCTGTACGACATCTATTACCCTACTGTAGAAACTTAATAGGTTAGTAACACATGATCTTCCTTCCCTAAAACCAAACTGTCTTGGTGTTATCACTTCATTTTCTTCTAAATACTTTATCCATCTTTTTCTAATAATTTTCTCACAGATTTTACAAACAATACTAGTAAGTGACACAGGTCTATAATTAAGTGGATCCTCCCTATCTCCTCCCTTGAAGATTGGCACAATACTTGCTCTTTTCCAATCTTTAGGTAACTGTCCATTTTCAAGCGAGGTCTTGATGATGACATAAACTGGCCACACTAACTGGTATGCACATTCCTTCAGGATCCATCCAGCCACACCATCCGGTCCCATTGCTTTTCTCACAAAACAAATCCTTCATCAGCTGTAGCACATCATTCATGTCAACTGTAATTTCGGCCATTCCCGTCAGCCTGGGTTCCATTTCAGGCTCCCTAAATTCGTCTTCCAATACATAGACTGACCAGCAGCTTGTTGTTCATTATTTCACACAAATCTTCCTCTCTTTCGTATGTTTCATCTCCATCCCTAATTCGTATTATACTGTCCTTAACACTCATTTTGCCATTTACAGACCTATAAAATAGTTTCGGCTCTTTTTTACAGTTAGATGCGATATCTTTTTCGTATTTCCTTTCCTCTTCTCTCCGTACCCTTTCATATTCATTTCTTACCTGCTTGTACTCCTCCCAAGCCCTTTCACTATACCTTCTTCTCACTTTATTCCATGCTTTTTTTCTTGCCTCTTGTGCCATCCTACATCTGTTGTTAAACCATTCTTTCTTCCTTTCCATAGCTGCAGAAAATTTTGGGACATACTTAGTAACTCCTGTTTTATATACTTCTATCAAAAACTCATATTTCTCATCAACATTTGTGATCGTATTCATTTTACTCCAGTCTACATTTTGGAAAAAGTTCTTCAGGGAAGCAAAGTCTGCCTTCCCATAATTGTATCTATTTTCTCTGTGTTTTTCATCTCTTTCTCCTTCCCTTACTCCTACGACTTCCATCTCAATTACCAGATGATCTCTTTTACCAAAGGGGCATTGGTAGGTTATGTTCCTCACATCATTTGGGTCCTTTGTGAATACTAGGTCGAGCCTGGATGGTTTGTCGTCACCCTTAATTCTTGTGTTTTCTTTGATCAGTTGGGTTAACATGTTTTCCATCACCAATTCCATTAATTTATTTCCCCATGATTCCTCATTGTTCCCAGCATCCATACTTTCCCTATCAACTTCTCTACTGTTGAAATCTCCCATTAGTATAATTTTATTTCTTTGTTCAATTAACATTTTTAGCCTAATAATGGATTCTCTTATTAACTGTGTGTGTGTGTGTGTTGTAATTAGCATTTTGCCACAAACACAGGTTTAGGCAAGCTGAATGTAGCCAAGATGGTGGAATTTGCTGGCCACAACCCCTTCAATTCAGTGTTGTTTATTTTTTTTTTTTATTTTTTTTTATTTTTTTTAAATAATATATTGCTTCCTCCAGGTGGTTTTATTTAGGCCATGGAGAAAAATTTGGTGGTGAAGGAGTTAATGAGGACTGCAGTATTTCTGACCCATCACTACAAATGACTCCTCTAAAGTTAACAAAATCATCTGGAGGTGGTATGGGGGGAAAAAAAGTTCACGTTTAGCACTTGTCTTTCACTGTGCTGCTCGTGTGTTGTGGGGACAGTTCACATAGCATTATCAGTGTCTAACTTGCATCAGTTATTCATTTCCTACTCCCAGTGTTACATACACACCCATGCCAGCAGACAGAGCCATCCCCCAACACGTAGTATTCTGCCAGCCGAGTTTCTAGTGGGATGGTATTTACAGACCATCCTGAACATCACTTGATTCAAGGGGTTAACTGCTTCACTTCGATGATGCTTTTATTTTCTTGCTTTTGCTAATTTCTCAGGCTTTTATTTAAGCTGGGAAAAAGTATAAACTGGGTCATTTAGATATAGCTTTCATTAATGTCTTCACTTCAAGAGTTCTAAGTTGAAGACAGTTGTTCAGAAATAGCAAGAGTGAACTAAGAAAGACTTCATCAGAGTCAAGAGGTTAACATAGCACAGGGAGGCAATGAACTATGCACAGTAATCACTTGATTAGCCGGACATTCCGTATCCGACATGCTCCATATCTGGACATTAGGCCTTGGTTCTATTTTATTCATATCCAGGTTTATTTCTCCGTATCTGAACAAAAAATTTCTGACATCGCCGGTTGGGCGTCCAACAAATTTAAAAAATTGGTTTGAATGCCAGCTGGCTTCTCTGGCCAAGTGCAGGTAATAGACCCCAACCCACAAGCTGAGCAGATATGGCTGTCCGTCTCCTCACTGAATGGTCTAAGTCCCCCAGCCACCTGGATCACTTCGATGCTACTGGCTGAACGCAAGTAATACAGACCCTAACCCACAAGCTGAGCAAATATGGCTGTCCAGCTCCTCATTGAACGGTCAAAGTCCCCTGGCCACCCGAATCATTCCGATGCTACTGGCTGCGCACGAGTAATACACACCCTAACCCACGGCTTGAGCAGACATGGCCGTCTAGCTCCTTGCCAAATATTCAAAGTACCCTGGCCACCCTGAGCACTCAGATTCTTCTGGATGCGTGCAGGTAATACCGACCCTAACCTACATCCTCAGCAAATATGGCTGTCCTGCTCCTCACTGAATGGTCAAAGTGCCCTGGCTGCCCAGATCATTCTGATGTTCCTGGGCATGCGCGGCTGTCTGCCTCCCTATTGAATGGTCAGGTCTCCTGGCCGGTCTGATGACTCAGACACTCCCTGAGGCCATGATGTATGGGGACTCCAGCGTTGCTCATTTGCCTGACTGAGCAAAATTGACCCTTGTGCTTAGAGGTCAGTTAGATGCTTTTTACTTGTGTACTCAAAGCCAAACGTAGGTAGAGAAATGGCAGTTCAGCATTCATGTGTTGGCACCAGACTTCAGTTTTCGCCTCTCTCTCTCTCTCGAGTGTGGATGTACTTGTGGCCATGACTGCTTCCATTGTTGTGTTTTTGGTGGTTCCCTACATTCTTCAGGTCTTAATTTTCGTCTGTGGCATTCTCGTGTGTTTGTGTGATGATGGCCCCACCACAACTTGAGAAGCAAAAGAGGAAGGTTTTGACTGGAGAAAAAGCATGAGATATTGAGCAGGGTTGATGTTGGTTGGACTGCTTCACGCATTCTGCAGGAATGTGATCTGGCCCATTCAACCTTGTTTGATATCAGGAAATCATTGTCCACACTTACTCTGTACGGACTGGACTGTGGCGATGCCACTTGGAAGAGTGACAGGAAGGTGATGTCTCAGCCCAACCACTCCGTCATCAACCAGTCAGCTTTGGTTTGGTTCTGCTAGCAAGAGGGCGCCAGCGTGCTTGTACATGGGACAGCTGAAGGCAGCAGTCAAGAAGTTTTGCATGCAATGTGCATGACTTCAAGGCATCTGAAGGTTGGCTCTTCCAATTCAGACTTTGACGTAACTCATTGGCTGTAAGACACATGGCGAGGCTTTGGACACAGCAGCGGAGGATGTTGAGCCGTTTCACCAGAAGGTGCAGTGCCTGATCGAGGATGAGGGCCTTGCTTTCGGTCAGGTGTACAATTAACAATGAATCTCCGTCTTGTGCTGTGCCATGCTAACGGGATGCACTGTTTCAGGGCCATTATTGTTGGACACACCAGACAGCCATCTCATCTCAGTGGGTTGATGATAGAAGGCCTGGTTTACCTGTAAAATCTTTGAAGATTGGTTCCACAGATATTTTGTCAAAGAGATTATCCATTATCAGATGGAGGAACTTGGCATCCCTTGCAACCAGGTTAAGGCATTCCTGATCCTCGACAGTGCCCCTGCGCGTCCGTCCAAGAAGGAATTGGTTGCTGATAACGGTCGTATCAGGTGATGTTTTTGCCACCTAATACGACTGCTCTCATTCAACTGATGGATCAAGGCGTTATCGTGGCAACGAAAAGACTGTACTATCGGAGGTTCCTGGACAAGGTGATGGTGTTAGAGGACGAGCTAGGGGTCAACACATGTGGGGAGCAAACCTTGGAAAATCTTTGTTGTGACAACATCAAATCTGTGGTGTTCAGCTGAGCAAATGCTTGGAAAGAAGCCTCTGTCAAAGCACTCGAGAATGGTTGGTCTCGTCTCCATAAGGGATACAAGGCTGTGCATGACTGAGGGATTTGACGTGGACAATTTTCACGGCAGGCGAGGATGCTGATGTCGACAGTGTGAGGGAGTGGTTGGAAGATGACGGCGGCAATCCAGGTTATCAGACGTTGTCTGATGAGGAAATTACTGCTGCTGTCTCTGTGGGGCAGACAGAGGACAGTAACGAGGATGAGGACCCAGACTTTGAGCACCCTGCCACTCCATCACTCCCATGTCTTGGTGAGCTACGTGCCAGCATTGAGAAGGTGCTCAATCATGCCAAGCACCCTCTTTGCGACAGGGAGTTGGTGCCACTCAAGCCTGGGATGGATCTACAGACAGTCAGGGATGCTGTCATCCTCCATCAGAATTGTGGCACATATCAGCTGACCAAGATGACTCCTTCATGCCTGCCACTGCCATGTGTGCAAGCCCATTCTCCCCACCACCAGCACCTCGTCCCCGCGTCTTTACTCTCGGACCCACAACCGAGCACATCGACACGCATTGAGTCACCATTAGATGTGAGCTTGTGGCTAACTTCAGAGTCTCCTTAGGTGGGTAGGCCTCTATCACCTTACCGCATGTCCCTACTCATTACCCAGCTCCAGCGGATGGAGGAAGAGCTGTTTGGCATTTATTAAACACCAGCTGGGGGGCTACCAGGTTATGATGCCTGTTTGCTGGTCACTAGATGGTAAGTACACTACTGTATTCTACTGTGGATATTTTGGAATTTTTATTGTTTATGCATTGTTTTCTTAGTCTCTACCATTATGTTGGATATTTCCATGTGTGTTTTGATGTCTAAATACAGTACTGTACAGTAGCTGCAAGACCAACGAATACCCACAGTTTGGTGGGGAACTGTACATATAGGTCGGGTATGCGTAGGATATTGGTAAGTAGGATATTGCTCCTTATCCGGATTTCATCCTTATCTAGATATACCGATGGCTCTGTTACGTCAGATGATCGGGGGAATACTGTATATATATATGTATATATATATAAACATTAAAACCTCACTATACATAACAGACTAATTGAGGCCCAGATTATTCCGAAAAAAGCAAAATTCCGATAAAAGCAACACCCAGACTTTCCCCTGCCAACCCGGACTTTTCCTATACAGTATATCAGACATTAGTCCGGATCGCACCAACGTTTTTTAATTGTTTTCACTACCATTGCAGTACTCTTCTGTATCATACATTCAATACAATATTCAAATGGTATAATCTATCTATCTATCTATCTATTGCCAGACGCCTTAATCCCGAACGGGTTGGCCACAAACAAATTGCCTCCATGTCACTCTGTCCCCTGCCATTTCACTACCTCGCTCCCAACTCACACCTCCTTCTCTCATATACCTCTCCACTCCATCCCTCCATCTCATCCTCGGCCTTCCCCTCCCTCTCGCCCCCTCCACCTCACTCACATACACTCTCCTCGTCAGTCTTTCACTCTCCATCCTCTCCACATGCCCAAACCACCTTAACGTGTTTCTCCTAACGCTTCCCATCACGTCCTCAACCACACCACAACGCTCCTTCACTTCCTCATTTGTTAGTCTGTCTCTCCATGTGACTCCACATGCTCCTCTCAAATAACTCATTTCCACTGCTCTCACTCTTGACTTCTGTCCTTCCAACAGGGTCCAAGCTTCACTTCCATATGTCAGAGTTGGTATCACAATACTGTCATGTAACAACTTTTTCACTTCCATGCTCACCTCCCTGTTTCTTATCACTGCTTTCAACGAACCAGCAACCTTCCTTCCCTGCTGTACCCTTTCGAGCACTTCACCCTCCAGACTACCATCCTTACTCATCACACTGCCCAAGTACTTAAATTCACTCACATTCTCCAT
>JAGKTI010002906.1:29670-42746 GCA_018397915.1 Birgus latro
TAGTATTCATATATATATATATACATATATATGTGTGTATGTATATAATTTCTGACTGGAAGAATCATATCCATGTGATATTTACTAGGAAGATGCTACCCTTTTGGCCCGGTTTGGACCCTCCCTTACTCCGAATTGCTTCTGAACTTGTCACTTTTCTTCCCAGACATCTATACAGTACAGTAAATAGGGCAGGTGGTGGGAACAGTATTCACATGATTTATTTTTACGAGGAAAACGTTTGGCTGTTGCAAAAATTAATTCAGGGATATTAATTTGTTAAGTATTCCACCAGTTTTTCTCATTGCCTCCTTCTGCATCACCTTCCTTAGCTGAAACAGATTTGATATGCATCTCTACTCATAAATGACAATATTCCTAAGCTGACAGAGCCATGGTACATTTCTCTGGCCATAGATGATAGTGTAGTCTTATTCTGAAAGCCAAGACATGTTTCTCTGGCCATAGATGATACTGTTCTTAATCTGAAGGAGCCACAATATGTTTCACTGCCCATAGATTATAACGTTCTTAATCTGTGAGAGCCATGGTATGGTTCTCTTCCCATAGATGATAATATTCATATTCTGAGAGTCATGATAGGATTCTTTGCCCATTTATGATCTAAGAGAGGCATTATATATATTTCTCTGTTCATAGATGATAATATTCTGAAGCTCAGAAAGACCTTTACTTGGAGTTTCAACAACAATAACAACAACAACAAAAAGGAGGAAAGTAACAGACATACCCAAATGTGAAGTAGATAAAGTGGAATAGTAAGCAGACTGTTATCCCTGATTGTACATATTTAAAGTAAAAGTGTAGGGGAAGACGAGAGTTTTGAGTAGTTAGGCTGATGCTGTGCTTATATTTTGATGTTCATGAACAGTATTTTGAATTTTTAGAAAGTAAGGATATTGAACTTTTCAAAATAGGCATTTTCTTGGAATTTTTTAGAGGTGTAGGTTTTCATGTTTAGCTTATCGGAGGAGGTGATAATTTAATTATTCTAGGATAATCATACATTCATTTCTCTTTTTTTCTTTTATCTGAAATTACATGAGGACAGGTAGGGGAATAAATGCCCAATAACAACTAATGATAAACTTTAACAATTGAACAAAATCTACATAAACATGAGCTAAAATTTACCACCGTGTGCTGCATGTCTGTTCAGTGCATGATAGACGTTTGGTTGTAGTGTTCGGGCACGTTTGATAGAGTCTCGGGGGGAAATTTATGTGTTTGATGTAACATGTAGTGACATCGATATTCTTAATATGTTAAGTGACGGTATATTTTTTCAGAGTTAATTTTGGTGTTGAATATATTATTTCTTGGCAGTCCATAGATATATCTGTGAACATATTAATATAATAGTGAAGCTTAATTTTGTGATAATCATGCCTTGTTTTGAAATTTTATAACTATGTGTTTGTGAACAATGAGATATATATTATTCCTTCGAAACTTACATCATTTATGATATATTGCAAGCAAAACCGGAAGCCCAGCCTAGAGGAGAAGGTACGTAGGTGAGATGTAAACAAAGCAAGTTCCTTCACACGTCTAAACATGCAAACCCTTCTCTCTAAACCCTGGAGTCTAGATGTTGGATGGTAGCTTCACACTCGTATCTTTCTCTCTCTACCTCATTTCCCCTTCCCACCCTGTCCTTTTCCTCACTTTCGGAAGCTGTAGTAGACGTAGCCAGTTGGAAATACCCTTCCTGCCCTTGTCTTTACCTTCTTCCTTCTTCGTAGGTAAATGCTTTAGTCCTGAGCTGTAATTTCTGAAGTCCCTCTACCCCTTCCCCAGTTTTTTTTACAGTATTTATTTATTTAATTTTTTAATGTGTCCAGCTCTGGAGGGAAGGACTTAGCCAGGGTCTCACACCAATGAAAATCTGTTGTCCATTGTTAATGTGTTCTTTTGAAGCTTTACAATAGTTCATTCACTTAAATTGAAGTCGGCAGAGATGACCATTCTTCCATCCATCCATCCATCATCCAATCCTATGTCGCCCCACAGAGGAGCTTAGGAGCCCGGGGCTAGGCATGTTGGTCCTGAGATTTAAGATGAGAGTGACCAGCCTCACCCATCCCTGAGTGGCATTACATGAGCAATAAACCCCAACCACCCCTTGGATATAAACTTTCACCAGTTTAATCTGATTGGAGCGCTGTAATTACCCACTAAACCACCAGGCGCCAAAGTTTGGTTATATGGTTACCACTGAATGTAGTAAATGGTTTCCTAACATACAGGGAACCATCTGGCTAGTCACTTAGTGTAGAGTCACCCACCGGCAGAAGGATGAGAAAAGAATGAAGGAAAGAAAGACAGAAGAGGGAGTAGGCAGAAAGACGAGGAAAGAATGAAAGAAAAAAAGACAGAAGAGGGAGTAGGCAGAAAGACAAGGAAAGTATGAAGGAAAGAAAGACAGAAGAGGATTGAAGGAGAGAAGGATGGGGGAGAGGAAAGGGCAGACACCTGAGAGCAGCACTACATTGAGTGAGTGGATGCTGCCTGATGTCAGTAACTCAGTGACAGAATAAAGCAATACTCTGACCCCACATTCTCTCGATAGCACATTTTCTAGATTAGCACTGCATTCATGTGTTTATCTACTTTTATAGCTCAGCTTCATGATACAGAGATGGCAATTTTACACCTAGTCAAAGTGAGCAGAGTCTAGATTGGAAAGTAACAGTTCGTGATGATAAAGTTAATTGTGTTGTCAGGAAAAGCTTTAAACTGCTAACAAGAATAGGGTCTTGTGTGTGTGTGTGTGAGTGAGAGAGAGAGAAACTCTGGCTATGACTTTCTTCCAAACAGGGGCAGAGGCTGGGAGTGGACAGAAATTATAGCTTGTGAGTGTACAGACAGGACAAAAGTTCACCTAATATATCACATCTTCTTGTCACTTCCCTCTGCCGGGCTAATATTTCTGAGCTGTAAGGGGTTTGATGTGTTTCTCATCCCAAAAATTATAGTATTCCTAAGCTGAGAGAGGCCTGGTATGTCTCCCTGTCTGTGATAATATTCCTATGCTGAGAAAGGTATAGAAATAGTATGTTTCTTTGCCCATAGATGGCAACATTTCCTAGCAGAGAGAGGTTTTGTAGATTTCTCCTTCAGTAGATGATTCTCTTTGATATGATACACCAGAGGGGAAATATGCCCTTAAAGCATAATAGACAAAATGCAGCGGTAGTTGAACTTTTGTCCCTGACTGTAGCTCACCACATCCTTCTCTGACTCTCTCCTGTAGCTGTGAAACTTGTTCTTCCTGTTTTCTTTGCTTATAATGAACTCCCAAACCACATAAGATTAAAACCAGTGCATGTCCCACACATTCCGCCAGTACAGCCCTCTAGCTTTCAAAAAACAGGTGTAGTGGACTGAAGTATAAAACCAATTAATCTGTTTTCTTTGTTATTATGGTTCTGAGGTCTTTTTCATATAAATCAAAATCTTTTCCTACACTGCATGGCTAAACCACGACTTATTCGGTGATGATCCTGGAAAAGATATGATTTAAAATATTTTGATATCTTGTCTGTTTAAAAGCTAGTGATGTAATTGTTAACCCCTTTTCCTTGGGAATGTCTTTTTATTATTATTATTATTATTATTGTTTTATTCTTTCTTCAACCAGATGATTTATATTCAACTTATGAGAGACTTCCAATCCTGAATGGGATAATGAAGGCTATTTCTTACCCCTCCAGTTTGAAAAGCCTCTCCTACGCTTAATCAAATCATCTGGAGATGGAAACGTTAAAATACAAGACAACCTCAGGCTGAAGGGATTAATATTTTAACCCATGCCATTCTGCATCAGCATTTGTTAGAAGAATGTTTTTTCTCATTATAGTGACTAATAATGATCACATACATATACAAAACAGTAAATAATGGAAGGACTTGTAATGATTTTATGTCTGTGTATATATGACCCAGTAGTGTAAATACGGTAATTAATAGGGTGGTCTAGTGGGCTAAGTTGACCCAGTTGGATGTAGCCCATATGGGTTTATATCCAGGGAATGGTTAACATACTGCCACTCAGGGGAAAGCAGCTGGTCTCTTGCTTTGAACATCTGGATTAAATAGCCTAGTCCTGGGCCCCTGTGCTCCTAATGGTGTAATAAAAGATTGAACAGTAGATAAAATAGTTGTTTGGAAGTTATTAAATAAAGATAGTTACTCATATTAGACAAAGATAGGCACAGCACTTCTGTATTTAATCATTTCTTGTCTGATGCATGTCTTTAGTGCTTGAAGTGTTAATTGATAGTTGGTTAACATGAGTTAGTTAATTGATAGACAGGTAATATAAGTTAGTTAATAGATCAAAGGCTAACAAGGGGATTCGTAGAAAAGTTTGTCATTAGTTCCCCAGTTGATATTAATTTCATCATTATGGTGACACCTTTTATATGGTATTTTATTTTTATTACCTTCCAGATGATTTTATTCAGCTTAGCAGAGACTTCCTCTTGAACCAGGAGGGTCTCACAAACTGAATAAAGTTGAGTGAAGGCAGAAAGAATAAATAATAAAAGACCTCACCATATTGAAGAGGCTGACAACATTAATATAGTACTGTAGTGCTAGTGAGGCTTAGGTTGATGGTGGTGATAGTTATGACAAAAAATTAATAGAAAATTGCTTCAGTTAGGGTTATATGTGCTTTTCCTCAACTTTCTTCATGAAAGAAATTGATATTAATATTTTTGCAACCATAGCACTTGCTTATATTCCTAGTTTGGGGTTTTCGGATGAATTTTTCTGAGAATGTATAGTGGTTAGAATGGCTAAGTCAGAGAAATGGCCTTACTTAGGTTTGATAAGAGGTGACATACATTTTATCAGTCTTGGAATGCCACCAAGGAAGTAGGTTGGTCATCTACCCTTCAGTATATTGAACCAAGATAGCTTAGTCTGACGTCCCTACACCTCAGACAGGATAAAATGGGCCTTGTTCTCGTTACCGTGTTACAGGATATCCTGATTTTATGTTGTTAGGCAGTGTTAAGGTAACACCAGTATAATCTGTAAATCATACATCAGTATGTAGGACAGTGTGTAGTGGGCTAAGGCACCCCAACTGGGTGTAGCCTATAAGGATCTACATCTGAGGGGTGGATGGAGTTGTGGCTCATATAATATCACTCAGGGGGAGGGGGTTGGTCACCCTTGCCCCAAACATCAGAACTGAACAGCCTAGACCTGGACCCCTGTGCTTCAATTGGGGCAAAAAATTATTCAGTGGTAGATAGGTAGGTAGACACTGGTAGTTATTTTAAACCATATTAATTTTCAGTGTCGATGGAAAATGTTACTTAATCTAGTATCATAATTTGACAGTTTCTTGCTATATTGACTATTCCTGTTAGACAAAATGATACACCAGGGTACTAAATACACCAATTTATATAAAAAGTTATATCCCAGCAAATTCCCTTTGACAGTACAAATTTCACCTTGAATCTAGCACATCACAGCCAGCAACATGGAAATCAAACATGCTGCTAAAAGTCATGATGATGAAATGACAGTGCTCTTGTGGACATTAATAGCAATTCGCTTCATTGTGATAAGAAGACAGTGAGCAATGACTTTTGAACTATAGTACAGCATCATGTGATGTTCAAAACCAACAGACTCCCCAGAATTGTCCAAAGTTCTAGCATGCAGGTTTTAATATGCTGTATTTTTGGTTTTAAATGACTGACTTGTTGCTGTGCTGTTATCACAGTATTCAATAATTCAGTTCATTTGTGCGGGGTTTAGTGCCAGGAGGTGACTTTAGGTTTTTGATCATGTAATGTAACCAAGGAAAGGAAGTTAGTCATACACCCTTAAATGTACTGGGTTATGATGTACCTCAAAGGGGTTAATGAAAATTTAGTTTTTACCGTTGTAGCATTTTTAACTCACCCCATCTTAGGGTGGGAAAAGGGTCAGGATCTGGATGTGGATGGTAATGAAGATTATAATGTTATACCTTCATATAGAGAGGTGTTTTGTAAAGCTTTTTGTATTACAGTAGCGGGGGGAGAAGGTGAGGATAATGACAGTGGTGGTGTTATTTCATCTTTGAGAGGTATTAAAGAAAGTAATGTTATATTAGATGGGAAAGGGGACAAGGACAGTGATGATGATATTTTTTGGTCATGCTTTGTAAATTACTGTAATGTTTATACTGTATAGTCAGCTTGCAGCATAACAATCTAGCAAGGGTTTGGTTTGTGTGTACATGATTACAACACAGGGACAGCCTGAGGTGACTTTAATATTCCTGACACGACTACAGACACGACAATGTCACTAGTATGTGACAGTATGAGCTCTGTCTTTACCATTACATAATACATGACATTATTAGCTCCATCTTTACCATAACAAAATACTTGACAGTGCCTGGTGAATTTCCACTGTAAAAAATTGTGACAATGAACTAGGTATTCAGAAAGTCATAATGGGTTTACCAAATGTATTATGCGTACAGCTTAATATATTGAGTTGCTGTTTTTTCCATGTGATAGATTAACTATTTTTTTCCATGTAGGAAAAAACTCTCTTCTCAGTCTGTTAAGGTGTTTACATGGAAAGGTATTTTGTAAACCCACCAGGACATTGTGGACATCCTATATATATTCTGTACTTTCACCATAACCCCAAAACTGACATATAGTAATGGACTTCATCTGCACTATTCTTTAACACGACATAACCAAGTACAAGGTGTAGGTTTATCTGCTGTATTATGAAAAGAGTGAGCACAGGTGTGAGGAAGCCCCCTATTTTTAATTGTTCATTTTTTAAAACCTCTAATTATTATAAATGATTAGCCTGCATCCCACATTATAGAGTGTAGTCAGCAATGGTACTGAAAGACTAGACATGTTTTACCAGCATGACAAGCTTCAAAAATCATTAAAAACTTAGGGCTTTTCCATACCTTTGTACATTCAGTTTTAAACCCTTTGAGCTTGGGATGTCTTCTTTATTTTATTCTTATTATTTCCTGAGGATTTTATTCATCTTGGGATAGTACAGTGCTTTTTGAACTAAAGGGTGTTAATAAACCTTTTCAGTAAAAGAGGCCTTTCCTAAACTGAATAAAATCATCTGGTAGCATTAAAAACAAGAGGCATCACCCAGACTCAGATGGCCAATGGTACAGCCGTATACTGTAAGACGAGACACGAGGGGTGCTGGGATTATAGGCAGGGATTTGCACCTGATCCGCTAATGCTTCTTATTCTCTACCAGGAACGAGCTATGCCCGTTGAGGATAAGGTAGGGTGAGGAGGAGGCAAGGACATGTGGGTGGTTTTTATGGCTTTGTGGGCGTCCTCTTTACTCTTGGGAGTGTTTGCTAATGTTTTCCGGCATGGGTGGGAGATGTGAACTTTGGCAGATCACAGATGTTTAATTAGAACCATCACTTCCTTTGGCAGTAAAGGAAAGACATAATTGAGGAAGATATAGTGGCTGAAGATGAACCATTGTTTATACTAAATTTATATTTGTAAATCATTGACCTGTCCTAATGCATATAGGTCCCAAAGGCAGCTTTTCATGTGCCCTAATCTTGAGCCATATCCCTGCTCAACGCTTCTGCTTAAGATAGTTGGTTGAAGCTGAATCATCAAAATAAAGATAAAGGCAAGAAGTACTGTGCTGAAGATAGATTTATTGGCAGAAATAAAATAATAAACATAAAGGGGAAATTTGTTGGTTGAACCAGAATCACCAATGTAACAGCAAAGGAAATAAGTGCTGGAGAGAGTTATGTTGGTTGAAACTGAAGCTAAAGAAACTTAGATGAGTGTGATTATTTCTGACATACAGAGTTGGAGCAATGGCTAGCTGTAGAGGAGGTTGATGATTTCATGTAGGTGTGTCCTTCTTGGTGCATGAATAAATTCTGGTGACTTCTTCAAACCACGCATATCCTACATCAGTGAAGCTAAGCTAAATTGTTAAAGCTATCCTTAACTAATGAGTTTTTAAAGTTTGGCTTATTGACAGTTCAGTAAACAAAATGACCCTGACATTTAATGTCTGTGAATGAAAGGTTTGGGTTTAAATAAGTGCAGTAATTTTGTTGCAGATTTTGAGCCACCTCCAATGTGATATTGAATGGCTCCCTTGCCAACTCGTCATAAACCAGTGTGATGTGTGGCTACTACCACCCAAGTAGAGGAACCCTTCATGGATTAGCCTTGACTGCAGTTATGACAATGATGATGATGATGAAGTTTAAAGTAGCTTTTAGTAATCTGTTAAATCATCTTAAGGTACACTTCTAATATTTCATAACTGGCCTCAGCATATTTCAAAGCAACACCTAAGGTAACAGTACATTTGGTAGTGGCACATTGTGATTCATTTTCAGACAGTTATAGTAAACTAAAACTATATTTGTTAATAAAATTGGTGTGTGTTGATTAGTAACTTTTGTCTATTAATGTGAGTTGTTTGCATCTCCTGCCTCAGCCGGATAGTTTGGCAACCTTGCATACTGGGTGTGTTTATTCATATTGTGGACATTTTCGTAATCGTTGAGTCGGCTGGTCACTAACCTACCTTGTTGTGAATATTTTGACCTGGCATATTATGTGTGTTTTGTCCAAAATTTGCTGAATATTTGCACATTCTTCAGCATCTTTCCTTCTTTCTTTCCTGCACTACCATTCCTATCACTTGCTTGATAAACTAATGCTGTAATAAAATATTCTTTTGTAGCTGAACCCAACCCAGCACAGGAAGTAAATTTTTGAAATGACAAATAAGTACATTTTATGTCACTTTGATCATAATGCAACATGACATAATCCAACAGTTCTGTGATACTGTAATGGAACCTGCAGTATTAGCACATTTACTTGTGGCATGAATGAAGACGCTGTTTATGATTCACAGTCAAGTTGCCACGAAGTCAGAAGTGGATGTTTGTCATATTGAAAACATCAGCCATGAGGCAGAATTAAATGTTGTACTTCTTGGCATTTGTGTTGTACTCTTGACTCAGTCACCCTGTCTCCCATGGCAAAACTATAATTAATTTGTCTTAAGTGGTTTCTCAAATCTGATGAACAGTCTCTAACCCTTTTCAGCTTAGTTGATAGCCAACTACCAGTACTGTATAGTCAGACTGGAGGGTCAGGACTCTCATTATTACCTAATTATTTTCTTTGAATTTCATTCTCAGTGGTTTAGTATTGTGGGAGTAACCTAGATCCATCAGGTGAAAACATACCAACTGTTGTTTCATTTCAGTCATGACAGTGGCTGTCAGGATTTGGTTTTAAGGTTGTATTCAGGTGATCTACCTGTCTGTCTGTCCTGTGTTGGGTAAGGTATTCATTGTGGTACAAGCCAACACAGTAATGATAAGGACTTTCTGTAATTCATTCTAACCTTTCATTAGTGATTTGTTTGTGATTTAACCTGTCACTGTTTGTACTGTGTTGTGAGGGTAACAGATATGTTGATGGCCAAGTACAGACATGATTTATGTGATGCAAAAGCATTTTAATATATAGTTAAGTACCGTAATAGCTTTAACAACGTACTAATATACTGTATGATTTACATGCTAATGAAAGGATTCTGTCGTGGTAAAAACAGTACACTGAATGAAGCGTGCTCTTTTTATACATATATTTCTTTGAGACCATGAACAAAACTACAATACACTAACCACTCTTTTCCCTGTAAATACAGTATCAAAAGTAACATCCATTAATATAACATAATTAGTTTAAGTTGACGACATTGAGAAATATTCCTTGACCTGACAGTGACGTAGTGTTATATTAGCTAATGCCCACTCATGGACTGTGCCTGCTTTCAGTATACCATACATAACCAACTTGTAGTCATCTGTTATTACTATAATTACTTTAATTACTGACACAGTATTTCCATTGCTTTCCTATAATCTTACATTCCAGAAACATACATGCATTTATTTCCACTTCTTGCTCACAGTTAATTTGATATATGTGATTTCTGTTGACCTAAACATGGAATTTCCCCATGTATTAACTTTTATGAACGTGTCCGCTTTTGTCATCAATTTCCCTTAGCCACAGTCTTCCCACGAATTACTGGAAATGTTGATAAAATTCCATCTGGTATTCCATGGAGACATACAGAAGACATGTTCAACCCACTGATACTGGGGATGTGTTTTTCATTTTATTTTTTCTCTTCTTACAATTTTATTCAGCTTAGGATTGAGTATTTGAACTTCAGGAGTTAGATGCAGCCTTAATACGTCTTCAGTAGGAGAGGCCCATTTCAGGTTGAATAAAATCATCTTGAAGCAGCAAGAATAAATTGAAAAGGACATCACTCAGATTCCAGGCATTAATATCTTGAGTGGAGAATCTGTTATAGTTTGAGTGATTCAAGTGGAAAATTTTGGCAAGGGGTTGTGTCTGATTGTGGCATTGTGTTGGGAACTTTGACCAGTGGTAATTAGGTTATGTAATTAACAGGACCCAGCCAGGACTGACACTGCATTTTGTCATTTTTAGCTGTTTATGGTGTTAATGAGGGGTGCCATCACATGGTGGCACTGATATTCTCCAGCCTGGATACTCCAGCCTGGATATAAAATGTTCCTCAGCTATCTCCCCTATCCCTTGAAAGAAGGATAATGGACTGTAGAAGGGCATCTCCAACCTGCAGTTCATTGGGTTTATGTTCAGACAAGCCGGGGGCTGCAGCAGCGACTTTGTGTAGTCATGGCAGTGTATTTACTATTTTATCCAAGGTTTTCAGCAGTTCATAAAATTTAGGGCCAGATGGGGTGGTACCACAACAACAGCAGCAGCATATCAAAGGAAACAGGTTGAAACAAGAAAGCAGCTTCAGTGACAGCTTAGTGTTTTGTTTTTGTGTTGGTTTATCTCTTGAAAGTACTGTACCCCATCATTAGTTGAGAAAGGTAATAATAATAATGATGATTAAATTTGTGGGTCTAATGTTTGTTGTGGTTAATGTGTCACATCATATCAGTCACACCAAATTATTTGCTGGTTAAAGTTTCTGACATCTTTGGGTGTCTCGTGGTCCTTGTGGTATGTTTGTGGCTGTTTTATGTTTCATCATCCCAGCTGTGGTGCACGGCCTCCCAGAGATGCTGAAAATTGACCTCTTCAGTATAAGGACAGATTTTGGTTTTATTATAACTACCATCAAATTATTTTATTCATCTAATGGTGGACCTCTTGTAGCAAAGTGGATAATTATTTTTGCTTCTGATCCATTTACTGCAAGATGATATCCCAAGCTGTGTAAAATCATGTGACTGTAGCTTGCCAGATAAATAAGACATGCTTGGGTGGAAGGGGTTAACATTTCTCAGCATATCAGATGCAGATTTACCTGTTTCCTGTGTTCACATCTCTCGGAGGCAGTGCCCAGATTCACAACAGACTTATAGTAAAGTAACACATTTACACGGCTGTGATCTGTTTCTGTATGAAAGACAGGGAGACTACAGAATACCAGTGTCCACTTGTTTCTTATTTGCTTTACAAAAATAAATCTTGGTTATAAGAGAAAAGTTATTAGTAATTTATTTTACCAAGGAGTCTTGGTGGTACGGTTGATAGAGGTCTCAGGTTAGAGGACAGCGTGCGCTAACCCACTGTTGTTTGAATCCGACATGGCTGGAGATTTTTCAGTCATTTAAACACTCCCTGGGTAGGATGGTCTCATACAACTTAAATGATCTGGGTTCCATAAGCATTGACTTGGTCCCTCTAGTGCATTGGTCATGAGAAGGAGTTAATGGTAAACAATCATGCGACCAACTGCCTGTCACAACAGTGATTTGTTTTGACCAGAAGGAGAATCAACTGTCTCCTCTCCTTATCCATCATGCAGAAACTAATCTGAGTTATGAGCAGGAGATGAGGGTAAATTTGTCTGTGAATGTGATCCCTGACTTGCACCCTCACAGCACACAAACACATTTGGCACTGACAATCACAGGTGGATGCAGCGCTGTGGTCCCCCCCCCCCCAAAAAAAAAAAAAAAAAAAATTGTGGCCATGTTCTTGTTGATTTTGGAGATATTATGATGTTTCTTTCTTAGTAATCTTCTTTGTGTGTTACAAATGAGTATTTTGCATTTGATGGTGAAGAAATAAATTTGCCTCCATGCAATAGCACCAATATAACTGGACGATTGCACTATCAGATTATGCAAATGACCCTCACCTCCCTGCCTGTATTCTGAAATGATGGTGTGTTGGAAGAAAAGGGCATCTTATGCCTGAAGTCCACTAGAATCATGTTCACACAAACCTGGGGCCACCGTAACATCCAAGACACTACTGAAGTGTAGCATGAAACTACCATGTAAATAACTAAGAAAGATGCACTGTGAAGACACAAGTCAACAGGAATTTGGCCTTAAATCTGTCCTTTACGGTTTGGTTGGAAGGCATTGAGAAACAAAGTTGGTCAGTATGTCATGCAATAAATAATGTTTGTTCCTTGCATCTTGGTATAGCCATTTGTAATTATAAGTTAGGGACGTGTGTCAAAACATCAGAACTTTAGCCACACAACTGATACTGTACATTAGAGGAACTACCAAGTAAGTAATAATGGAACTGTAAAGAACTATTTACATCAGTAGTGGAAAAAACATTAAAAAAAGACAATCTATAATGATAACTCATTGTTAATTGGTAGAAATAAAATCACAGTACAGAAGATTAGTAAGTCACTATTTTTCTGTATTATGTTAACAATTAAGTTCACAGTAAATTACAGAAGATTGACTCTGAAAGTTATGTTTCTACCTGTAAAGCTGGATTGTCAGTTTGCCCCAGGATATTTTTGACCACATTCTTGGCTTATGAGAAATTACTGTAATTTTATTTAGTTGCATTAGAGATGATGATGTTAATACAGCTTCCTTCCAAACAAACTTGTGAGTGTTTTTCAACTCTGTGGTGAGCTGAAGTACCAGGGCTATGTAATATCTCTCTCTCTCTCTCTCTCTCTCTCTCTCTCTCTCTCTCTCT
>JAGKTI010002906.1:44669-62192 GCA_018397915.1 Birgus latro
GGTTCTGTTGCAGGTGTTAACACACTGATAAAACTGCCGAATGTTATAGCTTGACCTGGTGTATCCCAGTATGGGCAGCAAGTCATTTGTTTTGCTAGGTTGTACAGTTCATTCCAGTTTATAATTATACTTTCCCATGATGTACATCCTACCATCCCTGTTCATACTCCCTCAGTCAAACTCTATCATGTGTAACTATAATTTTAATATGGAGTAGAGTGTAGTTCCAGGTGAGGGAGTTAGGGTGTGGCAGTATGGGCAAGTGTGGAAGGGGTGAGTCACGTCAGTGTAATGCTAATTTGGAATGGATTACAGGCACCATCTGTGTTTGTATTTCCATTTTGTGTTGTTTCAGCTGATGCAACCAAGTGTTTTGCTGATGTGTTTGCCGTTTGTTTATGTGGCAAGTTCTGGAAACCATCTGTTCTTTTGATTTGTGTTGTTAGTTACTTTTTGCATATTGGTGAAGATATAATGTGTGAAAGTCTGTATCTGTCTAATCACTCCATATTAGGACCACTGTGAGACAAGACCTTTTCTGTGGAGGGAGATTGACAGCCATAATTTTGCCTTTCCCCATGCTGGTGAAGTTCGAATGGGGAGGGGGTGTCTGTAGGTAGAGTGATGAATGTGAGTGTTGGGGTGGAAGTGTTGTATTTGCTATGTGTGTGTCAGACCCTGCAACTGAGGTTATACATTATGATGAAAGTAATTTAATCTCTGTGTTCATAGATAATTGCAAAAAAGCAACTGATAGTTTGAATTTACTGAACTAAGGACTGTCTCAATCTTGGCACCAAAAGATGGCATAAATTTGATTAAATGAAGATTAGACTATTTTGTGAATGCTTTGTTAATATCTTAAAGCTGAGTGAAAGTGAATGGTATGTAGACTATTTTGTGAATGCTCTGTTAATATCTTAAAGCTGAGTGAAAGTGAATGGTATGGTACAGTATTTGTGAATGCAGATGGTTGTTGATGAACTTAGAAAAACTTTGAAACATAAGGCGAAGATTACTGTCAAAATTATCATTGTGCTGGTGAAAGTTTTGTTTAATCTTTTTCCATGTTTCTGAGTCCTACTTCACCTCATCTTGTGGGGAAAAAGGCTCACAATGATGATGATGATTTCCTTAATGTATATGTACAGTATGTCCTTTTCATCACTACATATTTCAGCACTGTGGCACAAAATAAGTGTGGCATCTGCTTGAGTTCAAAATACAATACTGTACTGTATAATTTACAAATGACGCATTTTTTACACTGACACTGTTGATAATGTACTAGCAGCTGCATAATTATCATATTGAGTCACTTTTAACTCCACCAACAGTAGTGTCTCTGCATCCCCTTCACATACTTTTCATAAATGTGCACTGGTTTTCCCTTTGTAAATTTGTGTAAAGGTGGTGGGAAAGAGGTAAGTTAAAATGGAAAGCTGCCTGGGGGATAACACACCTTGTAAATATCTGGGAAGGGCCATGTGCTGGGAGCATTGAATGCCTCATGCTGGTCTGTTACAGATTTTGCCAAGTAAGTAATTGAGTAACAAGTTTGTAAGTAAACTCAGGATACTTTAACATTAAAAATCATTTATTTTATTCTGTTTTGTAGGAAGGGAGTTTGTAGTCCTTATCTTTTAGTGCAAGTTCTTTCCTTCTCTTGATCATGACTTACCCCATCTTATGTAGGAAGAAAAATTCATGATGAGGTGAGTGATGATTACGAGCAAGTTAAAGGAAACTACAATAGAGTGTGTCCATTGTACTGTGTAGGCTATTACGTGTTTCTTCTCAGCAAAATGTTCAACCCTGACTGTCAAAATGTAAAGTATTATATGTTAAATTTTTTTTGAAGGAATAGGACATCAAAATATCAAAAGAGAGATGTACAGTATGCATATGCTTGGCAAAATGTGCAGCGGGACATCACTGTGTCTTGCAGGGTAAATGTTGTGGTGTTACTAGTGGGGGTTAGATTACCACACTGTGTGGGTGACTGCTCTGCTGTGTGATGGAGTATATTAAGTCCTCATTATACAGTATGTTACCTTTTTAGATGTTCAGTTTTGCTGTTATGTCCGTTGTAAATTACAGAAAGATTGTGTATTAAAGTTCTGTTTTTACTTATACAGCATATTTGTTCTGACTGTTATCTATACTCAGACACTTTAATTCCAAAAGTGGTGGGCAAGACAAATCAACTCAGATTTTTTATTCCCTCAGTTTATAGTACGAGACATGTTGAAGTTGTGATATAATGTACAGTATTAAAATATATCTACGACATATAATGAGGACGGACTGAATGTTTATTGTGGTGGGGTGGTGTATGGTGTATGACTTTTGCAACTGATTATGTGAATATATTTTTGAGGATATTTGGGGGTCTTTATTTATTTATTTATTTATTTATTTATTTATTTATTTATTTTTACTGATTGGTCTAGGGTAAGTGCTTGAATTGGGAGTGTCTGTGCAGTGTCCATATCTTTCAAGAACTGGTATTTTCTGGAGGTGAAAGCTTTTAGGGAAATAAAATACTTGTTTTGCTTTTAGTGGTTTATGTAAATTTGGGGGTTGCTGTGTTTTTGTGTATTAATGCTTCTTTTGGAAATTAATGTTTATTTAAATTTTTTAATTTGTTGGGAATCTGTTTATTCTTGGGTTCATGTTTTTGTGTGTATTAATACTTTTTTTTGCTAATTTGTTTATTTTTCTTTATTATTATTATTATTTTTTCTAATGCTTGTGTGTGTAATTAATTTTTATTCTTGGGTTTAGTGTGATTTTATGTATTAATGCCTGTGTTTGGAGTCAGTGTTTATTCTGAGATGTTGTGTGTTTTTATGTGTATTAATGCTTGCATTGGAAATTAACAGTGCCTGTTGTTGGAACGGCTGGGAGTTAAACATTTATTTGTAGGGTTACGATGTTTAAATGTTGCCTGTAATTAATACAGATCTAAAGATTCCCTAATACCCTCAGTGTTAAACTAATCTAAATTTAGGATGATGGTTGACTTTGTGGTGTCCAAATTTTAACATTTATTCTACTGTGGGGTTTTCTTCCTAAAGGTTATATTTCTTTTTCTCTGGAAATTTTCTTTAAAGTTTGCATTTTACTTCCATATTTATCTCTACAGATTGAAAAGAATGTTTTTAATGCACTTTCCCTTCACCATGTTTTCTGTCCCTCATTTTTACAAAAGTATGTGGCATATTTACATCACTGTTTCTTCTCATTCTGTACAATCTTATGTATTTCCCCTTTAATGTTAAGTGTTTTTCCTTAGGCCTTCTGATTCTATAATATTTCAAGCTTTGAAAAATAGTATATTAACTTTTATGTTGCAGTATTGCATGTTTTGTGTTCACCGCTGAACAATATCACTAATATTATTTAAGACTGGTGACATTTTAACAGTTCAGGTCACAAAATAATCTCAGGTGTTTTACACACACACACACACACACACACACACACACATGCACACATATGCATTAATTAACACATCCTAACAATACTAACACAGCATAGCAGCATTACCTTCACTAACAATGGCAGTCTTGCAGATATACCTAGCACAACTAACACCACAGCCACTTACATAACAATCTTGCATAAAATGTGTAACAGTATGCATTAATACTGAGTAGAACTAATTGACATAACTAACAGACCAATTAGTTTACACTTCAGACTTTGTAGACCTTGATTTTTTTTTTCCCCTCAAATACAGTACATATACCAAAGCACAAAATATTCTGATCTGTACATAAACTAAAACATGCTCTTCTGATCTGAAGATATACCAAAGCACATACTCTTCTGACTAAAAGTCATAGATGATTCTTCTCCCCATATACTGTAATTGTGGCATGTATGTATATACTGTATTTAACAATAATCTGTTATTTCAGTGTGGGCATAACTCATCCATTTGAGTTGTCATGCCACTGCAGATATATTTAATCACACACACACACACACACACACACGCACACACACACACACACACACACACACACACATAGTCGGCCTTGCAACCCTACTGAATGTGTGTAAATACCTGCTACATAAGTTAAGGCTAACTCAGAGCTTGACATGACTTGACTATCCTTTGGCGGTTGCAGTCGGATTCTGAAAATGAGAATTCGGTCACCGAGGATCCATTTGTCCTGCTGGCCAAGGCACGAGAAATTGAAGACACGGTATGCTCCAGCGTCACTCCAATTCGTTCACTTTAACTTGGCCCAGATTATTTCCGTTTGGCTGCTTACAGCATTTCCCATTGCTCAGTGCCAGGATAAGAGAATGCGAGTGCTGTACATCCTTTCTGTACCAATTCTTTGTGACTACCATCATATCCTTATGTTAATCTCTTGCAACAGCTCTGTGGCAGAATATGATAGCACTATAGCATGCCATCCTTCCCCTATCATTTCTTCATGACTAGCAATTCTTGTGTTAATCTCCTGCTTTAGCCCTGTGACAGAATAAGCCAATGCCACAGTTGTACATCCATTCCTTAGCTCATCTTCATGTCAGATCATTCACCCTTAACTTGATGGAGATTCTTGTACCTTTGGTACTTATTTCCTGTACCTCACTTGCATTATATGACATTACTCTGATGCTGCACCATTTCCATTGCACTTATTCATGACTCGCATCATATTCTCGAGTTACTTTCAGTGCAGCTCAGCATTCAGTATAGAGAGATGGCAGTTTTAGGCCAGGTTAAGGTGGACAGCATAGTACGCAGTTGATCAATCGCAAAATAATATTAGTGGTATTGCAAATGCTTCCCATCCACAATATGCTGTTATGATTTGTTATTTGCTACTGTATACCTCTTTCACACTAAAATGGCCTAGATTTTTTTTTCTTTTCTTGCATATTTCATGAAGTTCAGTGGCAGATGAAGACAATGTTGTGCTCTACATCCATAGCACTTCTTTGTAACTACCATAGTTTTTTTTTTTTTTTTAAATTCAGTATTCAAGATAGATACAGTAATTTTAGGCCAAGTTAGGGGGGAAAAAAAAAAAAAGCATACCAGACAAATGTATTCATCTAAATCTCTTCCAGCCAGAGAATGTCATTTGTATATCCTTTTGCTGCTACTCGATGATTTTATTCAGCTTAGCAGAGCACCGTAGTAGTGAACAGGGTCAGTAGAAAACCTTGGTTGTGATGGGGTTAGTAGAAGGCCATATGGGGAGCTCTGTGGAGTAACTCAGAACATGCCAGATTCGACACTGAGAAAATGGAGGTTAGGCAGTGAATTTTTTTACCCATGGCATCTTCAGAGTTCCTCCATGAAGTAGAGTCAAAAAATGATATGAGATTCTCCATGGAGGAACCCCAGATTCATCATGTGTCCAGAATTCAGTATTTTATCCTCTGGTTTCTTGATTTTGATTTTGGTGTACAGGACAGGTATTTGGAGTTCCAGTGCTCCACAGCACTCCTTACATACAGAGTGTTATTCTAGAGCTATTTAAAATAGCTCAGCATGGGTTCCATTTTCAGCTGTTACAGTGATACAGTTATTGATAACCTTATGGGCAAAAATGGTCTCTTTTACAATTCACACATAGATTATCAATTACCATATCCTCATTGGTGTTGACAATTGGACCTTCGTTTTTCGTTTTTGAAGGCTGCAACATGCTTGCATGCGTCGGCCTTTTTGGATTGGAGTGTGTAGCATTTTATGACCGGATGCCCTTCCTGATGTCTACCAATGACCCTTGGGTGGATTCGATCCTCCAGCCCTACAGCCAGAGCGGAGCGCTCTAACCCACTGAGCCACGGCTGGACCTGTGTTGATAAAAGATTTTTAACACCAGATTAGCCCCAGAGTAACCTCATAAAGTTTGTAAAAATAATTCCTCTGGACAGTGTGTATAACCGCAAAATTAGAAGTCTCACCGGAGTGAAGTAAAATCTCTAAAGTTAGCAGAAGTAAATATAAAAGTCATGATCATTATGAAAGGGTTAAGAGAGGTTTCTTGGTAGTGAAGAGTGCCGAAGACTTGTATCCAATCCTTCGTGTTCAGAAAGTCCCTCCTAAGCTGAATCAAATCATTTGATGGCAGTGAGAATAAAAATAGACATTTCACACACATGCAGTTGTGTGCAAGTGCACATACAAACATTACAAATGAACTTGGGGGCTCAACAACAACATGGTGGCAACAGTATCACCTTGACTGTAGTTCATCTGTCAGCTTGGCATATTTTTCAAACTTTTGCATTGGATTTCCCACAGCCCAGTGGGAGAATAAGAATAATATGATCCAACATCCTTTGCATAGGGGCTGTCATGTAGTATTAATCTCTTATCCAACATCCTTTGCATAGGAGCTGTCATGTAGTATAATCTCTTACTACCAAGCTCATTTTCAAAATGTGACATTAATTCAGCTCTACATAATTTCCATAACACTCATTCATAACTAGCACTGTATGTTAATCTCATGCTAGAACTCATCATTCAAGATGGAGAGATGGTAATTTTACAGATGATAAAAGTATGGTTTTAGGGTGACCATGGCAATACAGAATAAAAAAGTCACTGCTTTCCTATCACTCACCAAGCACAGCCACACACAGCATGTTAACTATTTTGCTATGAAGGGGTGTCTGTTAACCTGAATATAATTGTCTGGTGATTGCAAGAGTATAAAATATGTCATTTGCAGCCACTGCCACACAAGGTCTGATCTGCTTGCTTCTCAGCCCGGCTACAAGGTGACATAACACGAGATGACATACAGTACGAAGTGACATAACACATGTAACACCAGGTGACATAGCATAACACTAGATGGCAACACTAGGTTTGTTAATACCAACTAACAAAACACTACCCTTACTTACAACACCAAATGTATTACATCCCTATAATCTTCTAACCACTAACATAAAGAGGTTTGTATACATTTTGATATTTTTTTCTATATTTTACATGATATAATAACTCTTGTTGAATACAGAAGTTACATTGTATTCATGAATAAAACTGTTGTAAAAACATAAATATTGCCTCAAGTGTTGAGCTTTGCTTACTTGCTGATGCCTTGCTTGTTTTGTGTACATTATTAAAGTAGTAAAGCTTGTTATTAATAGAGGCTTGTTTTGCATAGTAAAGTATTTTTGTACATTATTTATAAAGCATTTTTAGATAATGATAAGCTAGATCCTACCCCAGATCTATCACATGACCTAGTCCTGTACCATTTCCCACCAGTTCGTCTGTCTTGGCTTTACTGTTCTCATTATCATTGTGTTCACATTGGTATTTTTCTCTTCACTGCACTGTTGACATCCAGGATTTACTCACTCAGCAGTAGTGCACACCATCCACTCACTTGATGTAGTGCTGCCTTCAGGTAACTCTACAGTGAATAACAAGCCAGATGGTTTCTAGCAATCCTGGAGATCATTTATTTCATTGGAGGGTAACCTTATAGCCAACATAAGGACACCAAATGGTCTAGTGCATTAAGACACTCCAACCAGATGTTACCCTTAACAGTTTACATCCAAGTGATGGTTGGGGTTTATTGAGTAGATATTGCCACTCATTTGCTCATTTCTGAGCAGTATTATGTGAGCAAAAAACCTAAATCATCCCTTGGATGTAATCCACAATGGGCTGCATCCAGTTCAAGTGCCATAACCCACTACATCACCAGGCATCCAGTTGAATACGTGGCTGTCACCCAATATAGCACTGCCAGTACATGGTTTCCTGGGCTACAAATAACCATATGGATGACCTTTCTTTTTCCCCCTCATCTCTGTTTCTCTGCATGCATTCCTTGGGCCGTAGTCTTAAACTGTGGGAAGGCGTTCACCTTGCCCTATCCGTATCTTTTGGTAGTCTTAAAAGGATAGTGTTCGCTTGGAAACGGGAGAGGATTACCTCAGCATAGTGTACTAGACCAGTACACTATGCTGAGGTAATCCTTTCCTGTTCTGCTGTCCTTTTAAGACTACCAAAAGATATGGATAGGGCAAAGTGAACGCCTTCCCACAGTTTAAGACTACGGTCCTTTGTCTCCCTCTCTCATCTCTCATTCTTTTATTATTTTCTCTTTCTCTCTTCCTACATTTTTACTCCCTTCTTTCTAGTATTATTTTCTCATCTTTGCTCACATTTTTATTGTCTCCACCTCTCATCCTACATTTTTTTATTATTTTCTTCTCTGCATAATTTTTACGGTCGCACCATCCCTCTTTCTGTTTTCAGTCATTTTCATCTGCCCTCTTCTTGCTTTCTCATTCTATTTCCCTATTCTCATTCTTTCATTGTTTCTGTCTCCTTTTATTTTCACTCTTTCTTCCTTCCTCTCCCTTTCCCCAAGCTTGTCCGGTCTTCTCTCATTTCCATCTGTCTTTCATTCTACTGTCCTTTATTTTTCCTTCCCTCTGTCCCCTTCCTTCTTCCATCCCTCTCCTTCTGCCTACCTCTCCTTTTTCCCCATTGTTTTTCTATCCCTTTCCTTCCTCCTGCCTCTCCTTTCTCACCTTCACCCACTCCTCCCTGCCCTTCTTCCAACATCACTCCATACTTCCTCCATCACTCACAACACTGCACATCACATAGAAACCCATCCAGCTTGCATCCCCACATTTGCACTTTGTTCCTTCATTATCTGTTTGAATACTCTTCCTTCATATTAATGCACACTTTCCAATCATCATCTGTTTGCACACTGTCCCATCATCATCTGTGTGCAAGCTATCCCTCCATCAACTGTTTACATATTCTGTCTTTAAAATCTGTGCCCAGTATTCCTTCACAATCTGTACACTTTCCTTCCTTTATCTGCTTTCACATTATTTTCTCATAATCTGTTTGCACACTGGCCTTTCATTATCTGTTTGCACACTGGCCTTTCATTACTGTTTGCACATTGGCCTTTCATTATCTGTTTGCACACTGGCCCTTCATTATCTGTTCGCACACCATCCTGTCATTATCATTTTGCATGCTAAAGAGGGAAGCCGTCATGTGGTGGCACCAGTATAACCAAGTGGCTCTGCTGCCCAGTTATTTAAGTGCCCCTTTACACCCTCTGTATCCCTCAAAAGGAGGATAGTGGACTGCAGGGCTATATTAACCTAAAGTCCACATAGTTCATGTCCAGACGAGCCTGAGGTCACAACAACAACACTATCCTATGTTATCTATTTGCATATTATCCCTTCATCATCTGTCCTTCTGTCTTGTGTGTGAGGAAGTCATTTTTAGATGCTGAAGCCCTTGTAGACGGAGCCAGTAATAGCAAAGCCTATTTGCTGTTCTGTTTTTTCCATTGTTTATATTCCTACCTTCATATCCTGTACAGTAATGCATAATTAGCCAAAATTTAACTCTATTATTCCCTTTTCCATGTCATTACAGTACTTATTTTCATATAATTTTCAGAATGTTAATCTTCCTTCCCTTTTGTGTGTAATGTATTTTGAAACAAGGTGCATCAACTCTTCCCCATTTTCTGTAATTATGAATATGTACAGTATATTTTCAACTTTTATAATAAATTTTTTTCATTCCCTATCATCATAATTGCTAACATTTTTTATTTCCTCTGGTAGTCATTAATTGCTTCCTCAAGTTGTTACAAGTGCTTTCATTGTTCTTAGAAATTTACATCCTCTTTCAGTTCCCTTTCGACATAAATCTTTGCACCATGTTCTAGGTGGCTTAGGAGGCTTCTAAGCACATCCTCCTTAGTGCTTTATTCTGCATTTAACATGTTTTTATCCTCTTGTATGTTATTGAGGCAGACTGTTTCAGTAGTAAAAGTTGTAAAGTCTTGTAGGCCACCTGAAATTTGACTCAAAAATTCCCTGATAGAAATCTGACTATCCAAACATGATCCAGGTTTAGAAATCTGACTATCCAAACATGACCCAGGTTTTTAATTATTCCAAATGTTTGATTGTCCAGCCATCTAACATTTTTCAGACTTCTCGAATTCGCCCTCAGCAAAATGAGACAGTCAGGTACAGTATTATATGAAATGTTGTCATGAGCATGAGAGAGTTCTTGGTACCACTTTTTTTTATAACACTTAGTCACCTGTGGTTGCCCTCAGATGAAATGGTTAAAAATATGCCCATGAACATTGTGCAGAACCTCAGTTATGCATAAAGCTTTTCAGGATGTTATGTTTGGATAATCTGAGTTCTATAATGTACCCACAACCATCACTACTTCACCCCTTTATCACTACAGTGCACTTGTTTTAACCTGACAAGAGTACTGTAACTCCTTCCAGTTCAATAGATGGCCAAGTTTTGTCTGATTGGAGGGTCAGTTTCGGCTAGTGACAAAGAAGACTCATTCCTACCTCATGACCAATGGTCAAAATTCACACAACCACAACTTAGTATTCAAGTTGTAAGAGTGATCCAGTTCTGTCAGGTGAAAACATGCTGACTATAATTATCATCTCTTCAAATGTCTCTGTCCCTTATCAGAATTTATCTGCAAAAAATCCTCTTCAAAACCCCTTTCATTAGTTCTTCAAATTCCCTTTTGTTGAAATTTTTTTCTTCAAGTTTCTTTAAATTTTACCATTTCTAATACTATGTTTCTTGAATTTTTGCCAGAGTTTACTTCAATTATGTTTTTTCAAAATTTACATCTTGAAAGCTTCCCTGGCCCTTCACTTTAACCCACTGACCTTTGGGATGTCTTTTTTCATTATATTCTTGCCATCTCCTGATTTTATATAGCTTAGAAAAGATTTTTTGAACAGGAGAGGTTCGATACAGCCATAACAAACCCCATCACTACCAGGGGTCTTCCTAAACTGAATAAAATCACATGACATCCACAACAATAAATATAAAAAAAGACATCAGACAGATTCATTGGGTTAAATCATGATGCACCACCATCCCCTCCACTAACTTGCTCTCTTGGCACCCACCCAGCACATACCCTACCTGCCCACCGCTTACATATTCGACTCGGTGATGATATACGCCAATGCGGTGAGGGACCTTTACCTGGCAGCTGTCAACAACTCAGAGAATGTCACTGTGGAGGAGATAGCCAGAGATGGGGCTCGGATCAAGGACCACCTCAGGAACATGACCTATGAAAGTGAGTTGATCTTTTTTTTTTTTTTTACTCTCTTTTCATTTTATCTTTCTCTCTTTCTGTCTCTCTTGGTGGTTATTGATGTGTCAGAGATTGTCACTGTGGGTGAGATAACCAGAGGTGGTGGTCAGAGCAAGAACCGTCACAGGAATAAAACCTGTTAAAGTGGAGGTATCTCTGTCTGTCCAATAGATAACCTTCAACACTCCATTTCCTGAGGCCCTGCAGTCTTCCTATATGTCACACACCTTCGCATGTTGCTGCTTTGCTTGCTTCTTGTGGGGGGGGGGGAAGTAATATTAAAAATAAGGTGGTAGACTAAAATGCATTACATCCATAAAAATAATAGTCAAGCTGTGCCTGTGTGTCTGTCTGCATTTGTTTGTTTCTTTCACAAGAACAGTAATATGTATCGACCTAATTCTTTTCCCATTAGGTTGAGGTCTGGTGAGTGTCAAAAAAAAAAAAAAAAAAAAAAAATCATGCACGATGCAGTGGTGCAGATTTGTTGGAAATTGTGACACAATTTTTTTTTCCCCCAGAATTTGTCATTATGGGAGTATGGAAACAAAGATAGTGGTATTTGCAAACATTTTGTGATAGAAAGACCATTTGTTTGTCCCACAGATTTTTGCAGGCAAGCACTACAGTAGTTCTTTATGAATCAGGGGTTTTCCGAAAAATGTAATGCTGCATTTTGCATACATTTGGTTCCTTATTTAGAGGGACATTGGCAAGCCAGATTTATAAATAGCAGTGGAAGAAATTTAATATTGTCATGATGACAAGAACATAAGAAGAGAAGGTAACAGCAGTAGGCCAGTTGGCCCATGCTAGGCAGCTCCTGGAAGAGTAACTGAACTACTAAAATGAGTTAAGGATGGCAAAGAATAATGCTGATGGTGATGATATGGAGGGTGATGGTAATGATGATTATTAAGGGCAACAGTGATGATGAGAATGGTGTTGAAGATGAGGATGATGGTGACTGATAATGATGGTGGTGAGGATAATGATAACGATAATGAAGATGACAATAGTGTAAAAATCCGATCAGCATTTCTTATCAGTAAATAATTGCTCCCAACACTTTCTTCCCCACAGGCATCCTTGGCTTCAGCATGACAATGAACACAAATGCATCAAGTGAGGGGAACTACAGTGTGTATTACTTCTCCAACTGCCCCAATGGAACTGAAGATACCATTAATTGTACCAAGTGTTTGCACAAGATTAGTGACTACTACAGGGAGGTGAGTCATTGCTGGGTAAAAGAGGAAAAATGATGGTGGTGATGATGATGATAATTGAACCCATGTTGAGACAGCATTTGTTACTCAAAATTAGTCCAAAAATAACCTGAAGTCTCATACATTTCCTGGGACACCCTGTATTTATGTGTCAGTCTCATACCCCCAGCAGAACTCTCCCCCATCTCACACATTTTTTGTGACATGGTACATTTATTCCTCACTCTCTCATCCTTCACCTCTTCCTGTCATTCATTCATTCATTATCCAATCCTATGCCGCCCCACAGAGGAGTGTAGGAGCCCGGGGCTAGGCAAGTTGGTCCTGACATTTAAGATGAGAGTTACCATCCTCACTCATCCCTGAATGGCATTATGTGAGCAATAAACCCCAACCACCCCTTGGATATAAACTTTCACCAGGCATTATGTGAGCAATAAACCCCAACCATCCCTTGGATATAAACTTTCACCGGCTCAATCCGATTGGAGCACCATAATTACCGACTAAACCACCAGGCGCCAAAATTTTGTTATGTGGTTACCACCCAGCATAGCAAATGGTTTCCTGCTCACTGATATTTTGTGGCACCGTACATTTAGGCCTCAGCAGAACTCTCCCTGTCTCACACATTTCATGTAACCCTCTCACCCTCACCTCTCCCTGTCCCACTCATATCCTGTGGCACTCTACATTTAGACCTCACTCTCACACCCCTCTACAGAACTCTCCCTGTCTCACACATTTCCTGTAACCCTCTCTCTCCTCACCTCTCGCTGTCCCACTCATATCCTGTGGCACCCTGCATTTAGGCTTCACCCTTACACCTCTCAGCAGAACTCTCCCTGTCTCACACATTTCCTGTAACACCTCGGATTTATGCCAAACCCTCTCTCCCTGCAACAGAACTCCTCCCTCTCGGCAACGGCCATTCGTATACGTTTTCTGGACGAACCTGAATGTGGCTTTGACAACTCCCGGTGTCCCCAGAGCGGCCATGAGTACAAAAAGACCCTGGCCATCGCCCTGGGGGTCTTACTGATCCTGTGCATGTTTGTATCGACGTACCTCTACCGCAACTGGAAATACGAGCAGGAAATAGTGGGCCTGCAGTGGCGCATCAACCAGATGGACCTGACAATGAGTAACCACGTGGGCGGCGGGAGTCGGGTATGTGAGGGCGGATTGTACTCTACCTCTTCTTCTCTTACCAGCAGGGTACGTAAGTATTGCTGACGTCGCACCATGCCCATGCCTCACCCTCATCTCAACCTTATGATGCCCGTGCCCTATGCCTTATTATTCTCCAGCCTTACCCTGCCCCATGCCTTGTGATGCCTCTGCCCCTGCCCTGTCCCATACTCTGCCCCTTCCCCATGCCTTATTATACCCCTGACTCANAGACCCATGCCTTACTATGCCCCAGACCCATGCCTTACTATGCCCCAGACCCATGCCTTACTATGCCCCAGACCCATGCCTTATTATGCCCCTAACCCATGCCTTGTTATGCCCCTGACCCATGCCTTATTATGTCCCTCACCCTTGCCTTATTATGCCCCTCACCCATGCCTTATTATACCCCTCACCCATGCCTCTTTATGTCCCCCACCCATGCCTTATTATGCCCTTCACCCATGCCTTATTATACCCCTGCGCCATGCCTTACTATGCCCTGCCACTACCCTGTGCTAGTGATCCTGCTCCATTCTTTACACTGCCCCCTGCCTCATGCCTTATTCTGTCTCTGCTGTTGCCCCAGTGCCCCATGCCTTTCTCCATGTTTGCCTCATTTGTAAACTGCCCCAGCCTTTAGTCTCCCCTACCCATGCCTGTGCCCCTGCCCCTGCCCCTTCCTTTACTCTGCCCTGCCCATGCCTTTGCCTGTGCTCCTGTGGTTGTGTGTGCCTTACTGTCCTCCCCAACCCCTTCTTTTGTTCTTGTCTTATTCTTCTTCCTTATCTTACCCTGCTGTTCCCTGTCCCAGCCTCACCCTACCCTGCACTACCCACCTTCACCATACCCAACCCTCCCATACTGTATCATACCCTTTCCTCCCCATCCCTGTTCTACCCTCCCCTCTCCTCCCCATCTCTGTTCTACCCTCCCCTCTCTTCCCCTCCCCCTCCCTGCTCTACGCTCCCCTTTCCAACACAACCCAGCCCATCCCTGATATTCCGTGCCTTGTCCTACCTTGCCCAGCCTTACCCTGCCATACCCAGACTGGCCTTCTGTTCCTTACTCTGCACAGCTCATCCTTGCCCCATTCTCCTCTGTTTTCTCTGCCATGGCCTGCTTTGCCCTGTCATGTCTTATTCTTCCTTGTCCTACCCTACTCTACCCCACCTTGTCTTGCCCTGCTCGGCTCTGCTTTTTTTTTTTTTTTTACTGTACCTGACTCTTTTCTTACACTGCCCCGTCCTTCTCTGCCCTACCATGTCCTACCCAGCCTCATTCTGCCTTGTCCCGCCCTGCTCCTTGCTGTCCTGTCCTGCCTGCTGCAGCTTGGACTGTGCCCTGACAACCTCAGTGGTGTCCTTCTCAAGTTTTTGTTTCCTTTCAGCTGAACTTAGGGTTTTATCAGCTGACAAAGCTCTTGTTCAGTCTCCCTGTGGTCTCTTGATTGTGTCCAGTGTCATTCAGACATTTTATCTTCAGACCCTTGGTGATGTATCCTGGTGGACTTAGGAAGCTTTGTAGTGCCTTTTCATTGTTACTTTATTCCAGCCTGTGGCTCCTCATTTATGGCAAGTATGTTGATGTATATAGATGGAAAAAATTTATAAAACCCATGAAACCATTTTTTTACCTCACATTCTTTCTTTTTGAGCCTCAGAATAGGCAGAAGCCACTGGCATCACCCAGGAATTAGAAAATGTGAGGACAGGAATTATTACAGACTGAGAGAGCAGATGGAAGGATACAGTGCTTGTGTCCAGTCATAATATATCACCAAACATACAGACCTTCCCCTGGGGTGTTGATGTCTTGTCTACCCTTTTACAAAAGACTCCAGACACCACACTTTCCATACATGGCAAATGTGCGAACAAAAGCTTACAGTATGGTGTTTGTTTTAAAGAACTGATGAGACAGCAACAACCTACGTGTTAAATCCTCATGTCTGGCAAGGCATCATACTGAGGCAATACATTCACACCTTAGCTCTCTCAGCTTGGAATGATACCTGCTGTCACCATTTCTATTAGCTACGTGATGTTGTCAGTAGCCTTTATTTCTTCATGAGGAGGTCTCCAAAACCAAAAATGTAGAGTGAAAAATTAAGAGTATGAGAGAAAATATAACGAAATATGCAAAATTAAGTAGTAAGGAAAAATGTCCATGGAGTATCCCAAAGCCACAGGAATACATACAACAATACACCACACCAGCACTCCTCACTTAATGTGTGATGTGTCCAAGCAAAGTATTATGCTTGTGACACATAGTTAAGTTATTGAAAGTAATAGAACATGACTGAATTTAAACTTTTGTGAACTTTGATAGTAGCTAAATCATAAGTTGGCAGTGTAATGAAATAGCTTTGGCCGAAACATGTAAGTGAGGAATAATTGTACCTTTTTCCCTAGCAATGCTTACTAATATTTTTTCCTTGTCATCACATAGTTTGTGGCAGAAACAGTTTTCCTTACATTGCATTTGTGAGCATAATAATTTTTAAATTATAATTTTATGTTGATAAAAAGTATCGGAATTCTCAGTACAAAATCAGTTTCTCCTCATTTGTTCTAACACAAGTTCCCACAGTCACATTGGATGGAATTGTACAGTTCACAGCTACTTCATCTCTTTGGATATAGTTTAAGGAAAAAGAAAGTCCAAGGTACCATCTCTCCATTTCCCGTGCTGTAGGAGTTGTAAGGCTGCTTGCAGCACAGATTCTGAACCATAAGTGAGAGAGATTTCAAGACACTCACTTCTCTTGTTGTAGGAGGAATGAGGCTGCCTACAGTACACATTTTGAGTCATGGGGGTGAGGTTTGCAGAAACCCTCTCCCAGCTCATTTAGTCACTGTATGAGTTTTTATTTATTCTTCATCATCATTCATCATCCAGACCTCTGTTTCCACCCTAGGGCAGGGTGAGAAGTAGCAAGTTTGCCCAAGCCAATGGGCCACATTTCCATTCATTATTCATTCAAGCCTCTGGATGAGTGCATATTTATGATCTCTAGGGATTAGTATAATTGTCAAGATGGTTTTGATGTGGCAGTTTAGAGATGTGGGTACTCCTTCATCCATAATTTGTGCTTCAAACAGTGTTATAGGTCCTATGACACCAAAGGAAGATTGTAGTATTATGACTTCCCACTCCCCTGACTCATGTCCCAAAAGACAGAAAGCTGTGCTCTAGATCTCTCCAAACCATGTGAAAAGAGGGAGATGCATTAGTGTGATAAGAATAATTTTTAACCTCTTCTATGACGACATTGTTTTGTATTGCTGTCTTCAGCTTATTTTGTTCAGCTCAGATAAGATTCTCCAGGCATAAGGAGTTAGATATAGCCTTCATAAGCCCTGTCACTACTTAGGGGTCTCCTAAGTGAAACAGTAGCCTGGTATTTGGTAGAACAAAATGAAACAGAACAGAATTTTGAGTGTGGCAGCATATAATTTATTCTTGCTGCTGTTAAGCAGTTTTTTTATTGAGTTTAGGAGAGTTCCTTAGTAGTGATAGTTGTAGTGGTGGTAGTAGTAGTAATAGTTGTAGTCCCAGCTTCATCTGAATGCAAACCCCATGGAGTGCAGACTGATGTTGTCCTCTGCAGTACACCATCCTTCTTTCAGGAGATAGGGAAAGAGTTGAAGGATGTTTTCATAACAAGTAAGTGGAACTAGCAGGTTACTATACGAGGGCTGTTCAAAAAGTATCCGACCTTTGGCCGGGAAAAATAGAATTATTCACCTGGCGGTCTGAAACCCTAATCCCTGTCAAAGTAGTTTCCTTGGGACTGCACACACACACATCTCCCAGCAGTCCTGCCGTTATTGGAAGCATTTCTGGAATGCATTTTTAGGAACGGAGTACAGCTGGGTCGTCGCATTCCAAATTACTGTATGTCTTCTCGTTACTCAAATCGGGTCCCTTTCAGGAGCATTTTCAGCTTGGGGAACA
>JAGKTI010002907.1:0-12092 GCA_018397915.1 Birgus latro
CATACACCTCTACACGTCACCAGTTCGGCGCTAACACCCACCGTCCATATTGAATACATGCTAGGGCTGTCTCACACAGGACTGGTGTATTGGTATTAGCGGGGGTATTTTTACAACATGTCGGCTGGTCTTCTGGTAGATCGGTAAAGCCTGCTTTTATGAAATTCAAATCCATAAACTGTTCCCTGCCCCAGCGGAGATTTGAACCTGGGTCGGTTAGGACTGCAGGCCACCTCTCTTCCGACTGAGCCACTGCCTCCCCAAGTACATCACATACTTCCTCTTTTAAGGAGACGAAGTCCGGATTATGTACTATAGTGTAAGAGGGTAGGTCAGTAAAGTGAGTCTTTGTGCCATTTACATTCCAGGTCAGATATGTATAAGTGGACCTAACCACTGGATGGCGGTTTCTATGCTAACTGCTCCATTTTTGCCCCACATTGCCCGAACACAGTTACAAGTTCGGTCAGCTCACGGCGCATGTCATCAAACCTCCCTTGAACAAAATTGTCAACGCAAGCACGGAGAGTTGCCCTAGCCTTCCCCTCTGCATGAGTCCCCTCCATGTTCATGTGTCCATCTACAGGCTCCTCTCCACTACCATGACCTGGAGAAGTGGAAGCCTCAGAAGTGTCACACGTAGTTGCAGAAGCACTGTTTTCTATGTCAGACTCGGCATAGTAGTCTTCTTGTTGCTGTAAACGCACCCCAACTTGCTGGAGTCTACGGTATATGTCCTGCATTGCCAAGTGGAGATCCTCAATGGCATCCTGTAGACTGGTTTTGTGCTGTCAGGATCCGCCATTTGGAGACACTTCCAAGAAATCTGCAGGGAACATACTGGTGGCTGAGTATGCACAGGTGCAGCAGTAGTTGTTTTCCCACGCTATGGGAAATTCTAGGCTTATGAACGGGCCTGCCAACCATTAGTCGGTGGTGACGGTGGTGATTGTGCAGCTTGGCCCTGTGCTGCAGTGTGTCGTGGTGCCAGGGTCGTCCGTGTTATTTGAGGACACATGGATGAGAGGATATTGTGTTCCCCTCGACAGTTGCAGAACTTGGGTTTGAAGTATTTGTCCCTTTTAATTTTTTTTCCAAGACAGGTGTTAGCATCATGCCTCCTAGAACAAAAACGACACCTGTATGCCAAACTACACTTACATGCCGGATTTCTCCACCTGCTACAGCGGTAGTAGCAGAGGTCAGGCTCCAAAACATAGCACGCAACCCTCCTGTATCCCAGTATCCTGATAAATACTGTCTCTGGAATCTCCCCCTCTAACAGAGTAATAAGCTGTGGTCTCAGGTCTTTACCAACCGTTCTCCTCTTCATCCACAGACAATTTTCTGGAGCTTCATGATCCTCAGCCGCCCAATAGACAGGAACATGATGAATAATAATCCTGGTCTGGGGACGGTTTCTAACAACTTCCAAAACAACAAAATTAAATCTATCTTAAGTCATATTATCCACGGCAATGACTATCACACACACAGATGAGTCTTTACTTCTTTGAACAGTACCTCAAAGTCAGGAAGCTGTTTTGTCACGGAAGGAGTCCACTAAGCTGGAAACTTAGCTGGCATCACGATTTTACTCCAGTTCACCACAGTCCATCACATTCTCAGCAGCTGGTGCATCACTGCTCTCCCCCGTGCATTGGCATTTGCTGACACTGAGTCCTGTGTCATCCAAGCCACTTGGTGCTGCCAGCACTGCACCACAAGTACTGCCATCCATGTTCGTATCTTGTGTTGTGGATTGTTCCTGCCCTTCCCCGTCACTCTCCGAGGACGAGGGACGATCACAGACGCCAGTCTGTCCCCTAATGCCGTAGATGTGATCAGAAGGGCAAGACCCTCAGCATTTTCGGTGACGTCCACGTGTGGGCATGGCAGCTAGGCACATGCACACCCGTAACCGCCCGGCAGGCACTCGGTAGTGAACTGCAGTTCTCCAACAAATGGTTATCATTCCTATTTAGCAGTATATACAATATCATTTTCTCACTCTCTCTCTCTCTCTTCAGATTAATATTAATCAGACATGGCATCCGTAACGTTTTAAAAATCTGAAACATAATACTCCCAGAAGCTGGCTGTGCTATGGTTCAGAATTAGCAATAGAATGTTTCGTGAACCAAATTAATGAATAACGAATTCTGTCTCATGATTAGATTATACAAGGAACTCAGTGTCAAAGGGACTCATATGCATAATGTTCAAAGCACGTGCGTGCTATATAATTATTGAACTCATATACTAGGAATAGTAACAACTCTCTCCCATTACTGTAAGACACTGTTGACATATAGTATAATGTCATAGCTTATCATACTGCAATACACCTCCTGTGATGGGGACTGTACCATTCCCCTTATATGTATATGTATATGTATATATGCCCTCACTGTATGCCCATTATGTATATATGCCCTCACTGTATGCCCATTATGTATATATGCCCCTCCTTTATTCCCCTCATGTTACCCCCCCCCCCACTGTATCCTAGAACTGCAGAGTAGGCAGCATTCCCAGGCTTGCCTGCACATCTCGAACCGCACGTCCGGGCAGTCGAGGGCTAACAACTACTGAGGCTACACCTATATCTCTGTGCTCCACAATTAAAGGCGTAAATAGCTACTCAAGGACTTTCCTTCAACCATCAAGAGAGGGGTGTTACATTTTGGTAGCGCAGTGTTCGAACCGTCATTTCTGACCGCCTCCTACAGTGTTTTAGTGCCACAAACACCTCCTTGCAGCTCCACCTCTCACATCCTCGCCCTCACTCTCGTGCCGTAATACCTGCTCTGCATCTACAGGCGTCCAATTCCCCTCACCAGTGCCGTTCTCTACAACGACCACAACCCAACCCAGGCCGCGATTATCGACACCGCCGCCCTGTGCACCTGTCTTCCCTGTTCTGACACCTGTTTAGACACCTGTTCATCTACCGGTGGCCCTCTCCATCGTCTGCCATTCACCCTCTGCATTTGCCACGTCAATGCCATCTGCCACATCTGCCACCCACCAGCTTTGCATCTGCCTGTGGAGACATTTGTCCACCCCTCAGTGCCTCCCATCTGGTTCGGATTAACCCCCCACCCCACCACTCAACCCTCCTATTCACGTATCGACTCAAGCCCAGCGAGAAACTCCACCTCTTCCAAGACTCATCCTACATACCTACTACAAGCTGTATTCACAACCAGTCTCAGCCTACCTGCCTCTGACGTCACCACTACTATCGTCTCCCACCAGCTGATACACCTGGCCTGACATCCAACCCCTCTCCACTTCGTTCACAACTCAGCTGTGTAACTATAATAGTATACCTTCATCCACCCATTACTGACTTTCTATAGAGATTATCCTCCGATTTTCTCTACAGATTGTGTGTTGTTGTCATAGTTCATCTTCACCCCTCACTCCATACTCACCTTCACCACCAGTCTTTATTACTCATCTCCCATCTCACCTACTATTTATTGCAACTAGCATTCCATCATCTCCATACATTTCCATTTCCATTCTCATGGTAGATTTTCTCATCTTCATACTGTAAATATATATATATCGCTCCTCATCTCTCATCTTATCTTACGTCGCCAGACTACATGTCATACTTTGCATATACGGAACTTACTCCAACCCCTCTCAGCCAAGAAACAACCAATGATCACAATCCACCCGCCGAGAACGATTCAGTGACTCATTTACGTAGCGGACGCACGTACCCATGACCTACCTCACCACCCAACACTTCATTACTCGCCTCACAACACACTTCCCATCCAGATACTCTCCATCCAGATACCTCATACTCTACTCCTGTTACTACACTGCCTGATTCTCTACTTACTCCTACCACTCTTGTTAACTCTCCTGCACCACTTCACCTCTCATATCCCTTACACTTAACTACCACTACCTTCTCTCTCTCTCATACTCCCATCACTTCCATGCTTCCAACCATGAACCAAACAACCCCTACTCCCCAGTCTATGTATCTTGATGATGCCAATTGTCCCAAATTTACCGGCAAGGACTCCACTTGGTCTGTTTATGATTTTCTCAGAGAGATCAAAACCGACATCCACAATCGGCGGATTACAGATGAAAACCTCAAAGTCTTTTATCTCATGGGTCACTTACACCAAAGCAAATCGGATATCGGATCCGCGATCCATGCTGGACATTTTGATGGCATAACAACCTTTGATGATTTCTGTAAGGAACTCATAACACTTTGTTGCCAACATTCAAATGACGCATCTCTCATTGGGTTCACTAATCTCTTCACCCAGATGAATGAGGATTTGCATGTCCCCCCCCAACATGCCAAACTACGTGAAGCAGCCGCTGCCATGAAAGCCACTAGTAGCAAGATCCACCAATTACTTATAGGCACGACATGGGTAGAGGAAATAAATGGAGCTCTTATGGTTTCACTCAACAACATTGCAGATTTATTTGGTTACCTGAAATTCCTCCATTGGCTTATTCCTAAACAGAGAGAAATAGCCCTGGCGATCGGTTTCAATCCAGGAGATAAAATTGTTCAGATGACTAAAACCATCCATGAAAGAACAGGTTCAAACCACATGCGTCAGGCCACAGACCGACTCTTGGTCTCTCAGGTCTGTCACACTACCACTTCCCCAGACCAATACCATTCCCGTTCAACCACACGAGGCAGACCTACCACACATTGTTCTCCAACTGCCGGTCGTGATCAATCTAGTATCCGACAGAACAGACAGTCCTCAATCCTCTGCTGGCACTGTGGTAAAACCGGACATCGAGCAAACAGTTGCGACCGTAAACACACACAGCCTTACTCCCAAACTAGGCGGCGTACGCCTTCCCGTTCGCATCGCCCTACATGCAAATATCACAAAACTAGTACGACACACACTACAGACGAGTGTCGTTACCTAAATCGCCACCAGTCGGGGGAAGCGCCGCGCCTGTATCGGACCAATATGACGTAGCAACAGAACACCAACTCCCCATCTGCCATGCAGGACCTATAACTTCCTCAGGTCTAGTCATTCTAGGACGGAGTAATGACATACCAACGTCGTTCTTCATGGACACTGGATCTATAGTAAACTTGATTTCTGATACCTCCTTAGACATCATTCAGTGCCACCGCAACCGCGTCAGTTTCCTTGAACCGCCAGACACTCGCCTACGCAGTGTAGAAGGCTCAGAGTTTAAGGTCAAGGGAAGAGTCACTTTAGAAGTACAACTAGACAGCACCTTGCTCCCTTTCCCAATAGAATTTCATGTAACTAACGACCTGAAATATCCAGCAGACACCCTTATTGGCTTACCCACCATGGCACAACACTCCATTGCATTATTGCCTGCCTGTAGTAGTATAGACATTTCTGGGTTCCCAGTTTACAGTATGGAATGTCCCCATCCAGTACTGCCAGTCAGTTCAGTCATTCAGTCCCCCCTGACTCTCGCACTCCCTAAGAGTACAGAACAAGCCCAGCCGTCATCATCATCATCACCCGAGAATACAGAGATCATTCCCTTGCTGAGTGAGAGCAAGGAATCACCAGATGATACATCCTCTCAGCATTCAGAAAAGGCTCTTCCAGCCTCCTCTAACGACAGCACTACAGCCGACTCAGACATGTCTCAGTTACCTACCTCACAAAGTCTGACTGATGTTCTCCAACACACAGAGACGAGGCGTGCAGTAACGAGTACGTGCACAATTTTGTCACCGCATGAGTCACCAAAGTCTCTGTTCATGTTGTAGGTACGAAAGAAGGAGTGGATGTACTAACACTACCTGAGACGTGTTGTGTGAATGGCTTAACTTATGAGTTAGGCTGGTGAACGATCTCAGAGGACAGCCTCTGTTATCTATACTTGCTCAATGTCACAAATGCTCCACTAAAACTTAAAAGTGGTGTAAAGATTGGAGATTTCCTAGTATACCCAGCGACCGTAATGGTGTGCCAGGAATCCTCTATCCCTACTAATGATACTGATGATGATAGTCAACCAACAGGTATACTGTACGTGCCATTAACTCTACGGGATCTGCTCCTACTCATTCACCTGACCCGCTTTCAAATCTAACTTGCAAAGATTTTCCACAGCATAAATCTCAACTGCTCGACCTTTTGCGTGCTTACAGAAATGTGGTAGCCTTACCCGGAGAACAAATGGGCAAGACAGACTTAGTCAAACATCACATAGACCTAGTGCCAGGAACTCAGCCGATTTACATACCAGCATATCGGTTACCTCACAGCTTGAGAAAACAGACAGACCAGATGGTACAGAAAATGTTAGTTCAGGACATTATCGAACCCTCTGTCAGTCCATGGAATAGCCCTCTTTTCTTAGTCCCAAAGAAGGACGACAACTTTAGACCAGTAGTGGATTACCGTAAAGTAAACTCCATAACCATTTCGGACCGTTTCCCGTTACCTGTTCTCAAAGATTTGCTAGAATCACTATGTGAAAATAACGTTGTCTTTTCATCCCTAGACCTCCTCGGTGGTTACTGGCAGGTCGAAATGGAAGAATCCTCTTGCCTTCAGCACCCCTTCTGGACATTTTCAGTTTAAGAGACTTCCTTTTGGTTTGAGAAATGCTCCTTCAGTATTCATGCGACATATTCATTCGGTCTTTAGTGGCATCATGGGGCACTCTCTTCTTGCTTACCTAGATGACATCATTGTTGTAAGTAAATCAGTCCCTGACCATTTTGCCAAACTACAACAAGTATTGGAATGCCTACAGCTAGCAGGCCTGAAAATCAACCTCAGTAAATGTGACTTCCTGAGAAAGAAAATCAACTTTCTAGGACATGTCGTCGACGCACAAGGCATTCATACTAATGACGACAAAACTACGGCAATCATCAATTTCCCAGAACCTACCACTACCGATGCTGTCAGAAGTTTCCTAGGCCTAAGTGGTTACTATTGCAGATTCATTAAAGACTATGCAAAGATCACTGCTCCTCTAACCTACTTACTAAGGAAGAACGTATCCTTTGTATGGACTAACGATCAGTCCCAGACTTTCCAAGCGCTGAAGACAGCTCTTGTTAATGCCCCAATTTTAGCATTCCTTGATTATTCCAAACCCTTTCTTCTATGCACAGACGCCTCAGGCGGAGGACTTGGTGCAGTTCTAATGCAACTAGATCAAACATCCAGGAAGCGTGTAATAGCGTATGCTAGTCGCGCACTTACCACTGCTGAACGTAATTACAGTGTCACCGATTTAGAAGCTTTGGCAGTAGTCTGGTCCTTAAAACATTTCAGAGACATAATATGTGGTTATCCAGTGCATATCCAGACAGACCACCTTCCTCTATGTGATTTGTTTAAGGGACGCAACCTCACCAGTAGGTTAGCTAGATGGTCCATCACCATCCAGAACTTCAATCCCACTTTTCAGTATTTCCCAGGAAAATCGAACGTAGTCGCAGACGCCCTCTCACGTAATGTAGCCGCACCTGTCACATCCCTGCAGCCCAAGACCACTGACAGCACAACCTTAACATCAGAGGATGTTCAAAACTCTCAGCGCAAAGATTCCATGTAGTCCAAAGTAGTTTATTTCCTCGAATCAGGAGATGCCTCGACCTTACCTGCTCTACCAGTACCACTAGATGAGTTCATACTAAAAGATGGTCTCTTGTACAGAAAAACATTCCTTACAGGGAAGGATTTGCCCAACAGAGAAGTACACCAACTCGTCCCTACTGACCTGATATCAGCGGTCCTTCACATCGTTCATGATACACCTCACGCATCCCAACCAGGTAAAGACCGATGCTTGTGCCAAGCACGTCTCGAGTACTATTGGCCAACTATGCGTCGCGATATCAATGCGCACTGTGACTCTTGCATCTCGTGCCACCACCACAAAGGTTCCACGGGCTTACCTGCACTGCTCTTACAATATCCAATCCCGTCACGCCCATGGGAAACAGTGTCCATCAATCTTCTAAAACTCCCTCTTACAGAATCAGGCTCAGAAGATTTGTTTGTAGCAGTCGACCACTTCTCACGCTACTGTGTCCTCGTACCTCTCTCAGATAAGACTGTGCAGAGTGTTGCACGTGCCTTCGTAGATCACGTAATTTGCCCGTTCAGTACACCACATACCATCCTCACTGACACTGGTACTGAGTTCAACAATAGTCTCCTGGAGGAGATCTGTCGCTGCTTTAAAATTAATAAATGCAATGTCATACCTAACCATCCAGCTTCCAATGGCCTTGTAGAGTGCCACAATAGAAAAATCTTAGAGTGCCTCAGACACCTAGGCTCCCATAGTTCGTCATGGGATGACTGGATTCCCCAAGTGGCATCCTCAATCAACAGCTCCATCAACGCTTCCATTGGCGAATCTCCCTTCTTTGCCCTCTTTGGTTTTGACAAACACCTACCATACACCCTGTTATCCTCAAAGCCAGACCCCATTTATAACATGGATGATTATGTCAAAGTAAAATTGGCCAAATTCCAAACAATCCATCAGTATGTAACATATCTCGCTTCATCTAAGGAGGACATGATACAACGCCAACATAAATCTGCCTCTCCTATCACTATCAACGTCGGTGATCTAGTCTTTGCTCATTCCCATACGCATACCTCTAAATTGGATGACACTGAATAAACAAGCCAACAAGTTCCACATCCAAGATCTCTCCACTACAGACACTAAGTGGGTCCATGCTGACGATCTAAAACGTGCTCCACGGGGCATAGTGTTGGAAGAATCACTTGCACAACCTACTGCTCTCCCTCCTACTCCACAAATCCCTCAATCTACCCCATGTCCACCTATCCATCAGTCTCCTTCATTTCCACCTACACCTACTCATTCACCAACCAGTCAGTATTGATCCAAACTGCGTTCCGCCCATCAACCTCTCCAGGAACTTTCCCATTAATTCTCGCCTAATTTTCTAGGAATGATATTAGCGGTCTACAAGCTGGCAGTGCTGACCCCTCCTAGGGTCCGGGTCGGGTGAGGATGATGGTGGAGTACGTCCCGGGGCCTTGGTCGGCTCGGGAGGCGAGGTAATGGTCATTGAATGTAGTCTGCCTCTGCTACGATCTTGTGCCCCTGGCCGACGTAGCCATCGCCCTGCCTGCCTACGCGCACCAGCTCCACAAGATTGAGACCCACCTCACAGCCCTCATGGGGAAACAACCCAAATCTGTATTTATATCATCTTTTCCTCCCACTCTCCTCGCAGTTGCAATACACTTCTGGTAAATTCACCGAGCTCAATGACACATTCTCCATTCAGCCACCCATAGGTCGTTCTCGTGTGAAACGAGGTCTCTTTGACCTCGGAGGTGAGATTCTAAGCAGCTTGTTTGGCGTCGCTACAGCCCGTGACCTTTGTGGCTTTAAATCTGACCTAGCTCATTTAGCTTCTGCCCTAGAGTCTCAACGCCGAGTCATCAAGGTCCAACACACTATGTTACAGAAGATTACAACCCACCTAAATGAAGTAACTTACACTCTGAATAACTTCACCGACATCTTAAAACAACACCTCTCCAATTTCAACGTCATTTCTTAGTTCTTTTCTCTCAAACTCAACATGGGTAATCTCCAACTAGCCATTGACTCTCTACTCTCTCAGGTCACTACCTTGGTTCGTATCCTAGTCGATGCTATTAATGGATGTGTCACTGCAGACTTAGTACCTATCTCAGCTCTCTGCTCTGTATTAGAATGGGCTTACTCTACTTTCGGTTTATCCCCAGTACTTCCCTACTACTCTCTCGAATATTACTATCCAGTTCTCGAGGCCACTCTTCTCACAACATACGTCGTCGCCCATATCCCTCTCCATTCTGACATCACCTTCAACCTTTTCCACATCATTCCCTTCCCATTCCGATACAACAACTCCTTATTGCAAATCTCTGTTCCTTCAGAATAGTTCCTTCTTTCACATGACTTCCTTTGTTCCAGCTCCTGTACTCCCAGTCCACCATGCTCATCTCAACCAAGTCCAGTACTTCTTCTTTACTGTTCCCATCCCTGTCACCATCATGTGTCCTGGTACTTCGGTCCACTCCGTACCTGCTAGTGTTCTCTACAAAGCACCGGACTATTGTACCGTCAAATCAGAGTCAGTCATCACTTACGCCACTCGCTGTCACCAATCAGTCCGTAAACACTCCTATGACATCTTCCAACCAATTGACATGGCTTCCAACCTGCCATCTACTAAAATTACCGTTATCTCCCCCAACATGCGTATGGTAACATTCCTCAACGACAGTGACTTCATTATGGATCAATTTTCTCTGGCCCTCAGCCGTTCATGGGTTCATCCAACCGTTGTGTTTCCCCCTGTGGTCATCTCTTTCATAGGTTTTCTCCTCGTCCTCTGTGCAGTGCACTGTTGTGTCCAGAAAATGGAACACATACTACAGGATATCAGAATTGCTACTGGCATAGTATGCCCTCCCAAAGATTAAGTGCCCTCCCATTCAGTGACTTCCTATGCCACCTGATAAGTTGCATAAACTATGGACAGAAAAAGTACCACCAGCAAATGCTGACGTATCTCTGATACAGTAATGTGTGACAAATAGAAACTAACATAGAAACAAAAAAAAATGAAAGACATGTGTACCCTATTTCACAAGAGTGATCTACAGTACTTATATAGATCTAAGAACATACATGAACGCATACTATTTACTCCTTGTATCATATATCAACATGACTCCTTGTGTATCTTATATCAACATACCTCCCCTTGTAACAATGTATATCCCTAGTTTCCATCCCCTTGACATGGCCATGTCCTCCCTCCAACCCCTGTATCATACTTACTCCCTACCATCCCCTGTATCATAATCCGTCCCTCCTTCCCCTGTACTCCCTACTTGTACAAATCTCTCGCTCCCTTAGTCATATGAACCAACCCATATAACTCCTCTCTAATGTCAGGAGACACCATCTCAACCACCCGGGGAAGTATTGTACCATTCCCCTTATATGTATATGTATATATGCCCTCACTGTATGCCCATTATGTATATATAGCCTCACTGTATGCCTGTTATGTATATGCCTCCCTCACTGTATGCCCCCACCGTATGCTCCCCCCCCCACTGTATTCTAGAACTGCAGAGTAAGCAGCGTTCTCAGGCTTGCCTGCACAACTCGAACCGCATGTCCGGGCAGTCGGGGGCTAACAACTACTGAGGCTACACCTATATCTCTGTGCTCCACAATTAAAGGCCGTAAATAGCTACTCCAGGACTTCCCTTCAACCATCAAGAGAAGGGTGTTACAGGACTATATGGAGGCGAGACCATGCATAACTATCCTCCTGAGATACCATTCGTCACTCGAACTTTTGGTGGCATCATTCCCCCCATGCATAGATGTTTGCTTTAGTTACTGTACCTGAATGTTTTTGTGTATATATGTAAATAGGTATCTTCACCCATTCACGCATCTTATGTAATTTAGTGCAATAAGAAATAACGTAAGAAAGTGTTTAAGTAAACAAATCGCATGTACATAAATCAATGCATTGTAAATCTCAAGATTACTTACCGATAACCATAGAGTTAATCAACATCGACAGTGTATTACAGTTTATATACGGATATGTTTATTGTTGCTCTTTTTTGTGTAATATCTACTGAGAGGTATGTGTATCAACCTGGTTATACGAAATGCTCGGGAAGATGGTTACCTTAGTATCTCCATCCTTTACAGGTAAGATAATCATATACGATGTACTCTCTCTCTCTCTCTCTCTCTCTCTCTCTCTCTCTCTCTCTCTCTCCCTGTCATGCACAGTTCAGGAACCGTTCCTCTTACTGGACTTGAGGAAGATGTGAGTACACGATGGAAGATGGGTAGGTGAACACAGATGAGAGAAATGAGCATTATTCGCCTGAAAAATCCCTGTGCGGGAAATTATTTGTGTATTTTTTATGAAGAGAATAACGACTTATAAAAATATCGTCTGCAACACACACACACAAAGAGAGAAAGAGAGAGAGAGAAAAAAAACTTTACGTTGTATCTACAGATGTGTGTATATACTG
>JAGKTI010002907.1:16994-35013 GCA_018397915.1 Birgus latro
AATAGAAGCAAGCTTGAGGGTAAAAACTCCGTGATGACGGTGAAAAATCCTGTACTCAGGTCATACTGAGCGAAAGTTCGCTACATTTACATTGACAACTAATTGTTCTGTAGCGTGGTGTATGTGATACACGGTGTAGGTGTGACAGTTGTAGTATAACTGTACCTACATGTAAAGTGATAATGAGACAAATCAATAATACAATAAAAGCGACGAAGGCAGAGAAGAGGTAGGCAGTGTGCGGAAGACAGTCAGCTGACCCGCACATCAAAACTGCTACACCTGTCGCTCTACCTGCACAGCAAAACTGCTTCACCCACCAACTGTACCTGTGGAATGAGTCAAGGTGGAGCATCAATAGTGTCAATGTGACAAACAATTTTTACTAAATTAAAATTACCATCTGCCCAGCAGTCAATCCATATACAATAGAAAGTACATTTTAGCTGAAAATCAATTGACAGCAAGAGTTTCGTACATTTGAGGTCGCCATTATTTTCTTATTACTTGCCCTTTATAACCTATACTTATGGCTAATAAATGGCTCGTCGTCGGTGTCCAAGGTTGGGATCGCCGTGACTGCCTGTTCGTCATCGATGTCCACGATTGGGATCGCCGTGACTGCTTGCTTATAACCATACACTTATCGCTACAAAGGGCTCGTCATCGGTGTCCGCGGTTGCGATCGCAGCGACTCTGCACTTATAACTAATAAAGGTAAGTCGAGAATCCCTATGCAGACTTGAGCTGGTCACATTTTAACACACTGCATGGATGTGAACATTCATGTGGATTGTGTGTATTCTCCGGGAATCTTCAGAGAGGCCCACAGCTCGACACACACCACAAGGTAATTCAGATACAGCCTCAGATTGCCTCTGCGGTGGTCTCAAACTTCTCTCTTAACCTACGGTACATACAGTATGTACAAACCCTACGCTTACAACTGATAAGGGCTCGTCATCGGTGTCCATGGTTGGGATCTCCGCGGCTGCCCATTCGTCATCGGTGTCCATGGTTGGGATCGCTGTGACTGTGGGCTTATAACCTATGGTACATATGTATGTACAGACCCTAGACATATTATGTCCTGTGGGGCCAACAGGCGAGATGTCAGGTCTGCACCCACATTACCACTGCCCTCTCTCTCAGGTGACTCAGAGATTATGAGCGTGGATTCAAACAGCGCAGGAAGGACTCGTTCCTGATTGGTGGTACATCGACACACACTGCAGGAACACACAAACATATCTATTTCCTGTCCCATTCCTGGCCAGAAAAAGTCAGCACGGATACGGCCTTGGGTTTTCTTTTTGCTCATGTGACCTCCTGATGCTGAACAATGACCCCATTCTAATACTGCTTGGTGATACTTCGCGGGAACGACAAACTGCAGTCGAACCTCGCCCTGTGGTGTTCATGACTCATGGTAGAGCCGTCCTTGTTTGCGAAGGAACCTGGCTTATCTACACCGTGAATACTTGGTCACTTTACCCTTTTGTTTCTTCCGCACAACAGCAAGTGTCAGGTCAGACTGTTGTTCTTGGACAACATCTTGACTGTCAATTAGATCTTGCGGCGATGCAAGGGCCACCGGGGTGACACGATTGGGAGCCTTGGCCATGGCTCATGTTACTGCAGCTGAAGTCTGAGTAGTGACATCTACGGTGCAACTATACTTGGGACCTGGTATGTTACCTATAATGAGGTCAAACATAGGTTCTTCCATGACAACTGCAACTGTTGAACCTGTGTAAAAGGGAGATGCTACCTGGATACGTGCCTCAGGGAACAATCTCACTGATCTGTCAATAAGCTGAGCTTGGATCTGTCTGCCTGTATATTCTTCAGGACGAACAAGACTCTGCCTGACAGTGCAACCTGAGAAACCATTGTCTCTCAAGACATTAACAGAAACACCTCCCACAAACCCTGGCTGAACAAGGAAGGCAGTGTTACCTGTGGGAGGGCTTGTGGGGGAGGTGGCAAGCCATTTTTTTGTGTGTGTGTCAGACTCTGGGGATAGGCTTTACAGCCTGCTATCAAGGCCAAGCAGTCCTCCAACATACCCATACCTCTACATGTCACCACTTCGGCGCTAACACCCACCGTCCATATTGAATACATGCTAGGGCTGTCTCATACAGGACTGGTGTATTGGTATTAGAGGGGGTATTTTTACGACATGTCGGCAGGGCTTCTGGTAGATCAGTAAAGCCTAATTTAATGAAAATCAAATCGTTAAACTGTTCCCTGCCACACCGTGGATTTGAACCTGGGTCTGTCGGGACTGCAGCCCACCTCTCTACCGATCGAGCCACCGCCATTGATAAGGCTGCATGGCGCACAACTCTTCAAACGTGACAGGACTATATGCCTGAGGGGTTGTACCCGAACTAGGTGCATGAGGAGTCGTACTTTGACTAGGTGCGCGAGGAGTCGTACTTTGACTAGGTGCATGAGGAGTTGTACTCACCATCTGGGGAGCAGGAGCATTGATGGCATGTGGAGGAGAGTTCACAATCTGAGGGGGACTAGTGAACTGTGAACGAGGACCTGTGCTGGTGGGGACGGCACCATCGTGCGCCTGTCGTGGAATGAAGGCTGCATTTGCCTCATGCCTCCGATACACTGGGGCTGGTGCTGAAAAGGTTTGTCCCGCTTGTCGATTGCCTGGCTGATCCTTGCTCTGCTGCTGTTTGGGATACTGCTCCTGGTTAGGGTACTTGTTGTACCTCTTCCAGTCAGGTTTCTGTGTATTCTGCCCCTTGTACTTCTGCAATTTGCCTTTACCATGACCATTATTCAGAAAATGGCCTTGACGCTGGGGTTCAGTCTGAGATTGCTTCCCAGACTTGGCAGTATCTGTCCTGTTCCAGGACGGCTGCTTACGAGTTTGGTACCCGCACGCAGTAAAGAAAGCATCAGCCTTTTCCACCATTTGGTTTGCATCCTTTACTTTGGGAATTTTGAGCTGAGCCATAAGCTCAGCAGGCCACGACTTTTCCAACTATGTGCACAGCACAAGGCCGATTATTCCATCTCGCGTGCTAGGAGTCTCATCCTTCTCCATCCACTCGTCTAAGCATGCCGTGAGACGGTCAAGGAACTGAACAGCTGTCTCCTTTTCCTGGAGACACGCCCTCACGAACTGATTCCTAGCGTCATCAACTGTAAGACCATATGCTTTGATAAGTGCGGTCTTCATAATCTCGTACGTAAGATTATCTCCGCGAATTCTGTGGAGAATGTCGAGGGCAGGGGCCCTCAAATAGGCTAAGAAACTGAAGCCTCTTAGCTGCCTCATCCAGATCGTACAGCTGTGCCATGTCTTCGAAATGAGCTATAAATGGCTCGATTCACTCGCCTTTCTTGTAAGAAGGAAGCTTGAGTCGTGGAGTTGCTAGAACAGATGCAGGGGGAGCACTCGTTGAGCTTGGGTTGGCTGCGCCCGATGTGCCTGAAGTTAAGGAGTCTCGCTTCAGCTTCAGCACTTCAAGCTCATGTTTGTCACGTGCCTTGCGCTCGGCACGCTCGTGTTCACGTTCTCTTTCACGTGCCTTGCGCTCGGCACGCTCGTGTTCACGTTCTTTCTAACGTTCCTCACGCTTTCACTGTTCTCGCTCGTGTTCACGTTGAATTTTCCGCTCTTCACGTGCCGCATTCTCGCGTTGCTACTCGTAACTGCAGCGCGACAGGATATAATCTTTAATTTCCAGGGGGTTAGTAAACCCCATATTCTTGGCTTCCTGTAGGTATGTACTTGTTGCCATGATGCTCAGACTGAGACTGAGTGAAGACTGATATACTGGCTGCTGTGCAGCAGTCTACCTAGCTAAGATTGAGTGAGTGATTTCAGAAATAATTTCAAGGTTAGTTTATATCCTGGAATGAGGTCGCCAGATGTCAGGGGGGAAATGAGAATATACTTTATATAATAAATAAATGTGACACCAGATGTCACGAGAGAATGGGAATATGTCTGTGGACAATAGAAATAACTATCGAGTTGATTATCACGAGAGAATCGACTCGTGAAATCAAGTGGCGATTTCACTTTTATGCAGGCTTACTTCGCCAATTCTCTGGAGTCGAGAATTTATAAGCTTTCTCAACAGTACACAGCAGAGACTAAACGCTCAAGAAGGCTGTATTACTGTACTGTTGGCATCTGAGAAAGTTAGTTCACCCCTTAACATTAAAAAAATAATGATAATAATAATAAACAGGATCTTGGCTGAGCCGAACTCCTAGCTGGCACAACAGATTTAAGAATTAATACCAAGACCTGGCCTAAGTACCGTTTCGTTTCGTTTCGTTTTGTTTTGTTTTGTTTTTGAAGGCTCCAACATTCTTCCATGCGTCGGCCTTGGTCACCTAATGGCGGCTCTCCATGCTGCTCGATCCTTGGCAGCCTCCCTGTTCAGTCCCTTAACCCTTAAGTCACACTTAACCCGCCGAGTCCCACCGACGTATGATGCACGCCGCTACTTTTTTCCGCGGACACACCCAACGACATGCATCGTACGTCACGCAGTTGCAAGGTCCATTGTGTGCACATTTTTCAACATTCGCGGGTGATTTTTGGTAGGCATATGTGGGAGATCTTCCTCTACCTGCTGTCACGCGGGGATACTGCCTGGACCCACCTAACCCCCTCTTCTCCCCCCCTCCTCCCACACTGGGCTATTCACCTGTTAGTAGTAACCTAGCCAGTAAAGGTATGTTGCCCCACGGTCTCTCCAATGACGAAATTCACGGTGAAAGTGATTCCCGAGGTGGAGGACACAGAAACAAAGAAGCTAGAGGTAGAAACAAACAGAAGTGATGAGGTGGTAATGTTGTAAAGGAAGGTGCCATGTACTGGGGTTTTGGGTGAGTGAACATTGCTTATAAACGCCTATATTATTGCGTGAAAACCAGTATAGACTAGTACTACACATAAATTTGTACCAAATAAATGAAATAAATACGTAATTTAAAGTGGCTTGAATTAGTTAACCCTTCCATAGTTCGTTTTCTTTAGCAGGTACCCTGAAAAAGAAGGAAAACGTAAGGTTGAGTGACACCTGTATCAACATTTTTCAACCTCAGGATCGCGATTTCACTATGAATTTTCGATGTTTCTCACCAAAAGCGAAGGTTTCAGCCAAAAAACAAAAAGTCGAAAATCGGTCGGGATCTGGGGGTAGTCTGGGTAAAAAACCGGTCGGGACTGGACGAATTAATGACCTCGTCCCATGTCTTTCTCGGTCTACCCCTCCCAACCTCTCCCCCAATATTAACACTTCTTACCCCCTATACCCAGTTATCATCCCCCATCCTCTCCACATGTTCAAACCACCTCAGCCTACCTCTCCTCATCACAACACCAATACACTCCAGTCCCATCCTACCTCTCAACTCTTCCATCGTAAACCCAGCCCCCCCAGGCCTTGCACGCAGGGACGCACTGCACATCCACCAAATTGTCATTTCTGTATGTTTAAACCTGCGAATATCCTCTTCCTTCATTGCCCAGGTCTCTCTACCATACAGCATCACACTCCTAACAAATGCTGCATACAAAGACCTCTTAGCACGCAAGGAGAGTCCCCTCAATGTAAGGAGAGGCAACAGCTCCCTGAACTTCCTCCAACCACTTCTCACCCTAGCAACCGAGCTAACTCCAGCCCCACCTCCGGCACATAACATGTCTCCCAAATAACAAAACTCCTCCACACACTCAAGAGACTCACCAGCAAATTCAACCCTCTCATGCCTAACAATCTCCACCTGCTCTCCATGACACGCAGTACACATGAAATCAGCATTATCTCGCAGTCTACCTCTCATACCACTACATATCTTATGCACCCATTTATCACAAACACTACACAAGATGGAATTACCTCCCACACCCTTGTGGCAAACTGCACATGGCCACTCTCCCTCTCCTCTGATTGTACCGCCACCAACCCTAGATATCATCACTTTCGTTTTATCTGCATTTACCCTTAAGCCCTTGTGCCCCATACCATCTCCCCACTTCTTAAATCTTTTCTCCACCTGCTTTTCATTCTCTGCAATCAACACCAAATCATCAGCATACAATATCTCCCATGGGAGCCCATCTCCGAAGTCACGTGAGAGGGCTTCAAGCACAATGATAAACAACAAGGGACTCAAAACTGACACCTGTTGCACGCCAACATTGACGGAAAACTCATCACTCAAAACTCCATTCACTCTTACCCGGGTGCGAGCACCCACGTACATGCCCATAACCACCCTAACCAGCCACTCTTCCAACCCTAGCTTTCTCATTGCCCACTTCACCACCTCTCTAGGGACTCTGTTAAAGGCATTTTCCAAATCAACAAAAACAAAATACAATTCCCTTTTCTTTCCAATATATTTTTCCTGAAGCTGTCGAACAATGAATATGGCATCAGTGGTCCCCCTGCCTGGCATAAACCCAAACTGCATCTCATCGATATTCACTCTTTCTCTAATCATACCTTCTAGAACTCTCTCCATTACTTTCATTATCTGATCTAAGAGATTTATACCTCTGTAATTTCCCCTTTCCAGGGCATCACACTTCCCTTTGTACACATTTACAATTACACTCTTCAGCCAATCATTGGGACAACACACTCATATATAATCATGTTTATCAGGTCAGTGACTAACCTCACCCCAGTATCTCCTGAGGCCTTCAACAGTTCGGCAGTCAACCCAGACACACCTACCGCCTTCCCCACCCGCATCTTGCCTATTGTCTCACTCACAGTAGCAGCATCAATCAAAGGCCAAGGGCCAAACACTGGATCTGCTGGCTCCAAACCTTCCGTATCCCAATCAAACTCCTCATTCAACAACCGGCTATAATGCTGTCTCCATGCATCTTTAATATCCTCACTGTTCACCACTACCTTTCCTTCATCATTCTTCACACACTGCTCACCTACAATGGCCCAATTATCCCTCTTCACCTGATTTGCCACCCTAAATATCATATTTTTCCTTTCTCCATGATTTAGATTATCAAGTAAAAGTCTCTGTGACTCAGACTTCGCCCTGTATACCTCTCTTCTAGCCCTGCGCTTGGCAGCCAAGTACTCCTCCCTGTTATCATCCTTCTTCCATTTCCGGAAAAGCCTTCTTTTCTCTTTAACTGCAGCTTATACACCCTCATTCCACCACCAAGCTACTTTATGTCTTGGTGGGCCTCTTGTCCAACCGCATATTGCATCGGTAACTCCCAAGAGGTTGTTCTTAAGTGCTCTATACTGTTCATTAATGCCTCTATCTATGGCTCCCTGTTCAGCTACCATTCTCCTCGTCTCACTATAAAAGGCATCCCTTACTGATTGGTTTCCCAGCTTCCACATTTTCCTCCTAGGTACAGTCGCCAAACTTTCCACCTGGGCCACCTAGCCGCGAGAGGTGGGTAACTGGTGCTGGCAACAGTGTATCTGTTTGTTCGTGTTTACATGCTCGACGAAAGTTCGGATCATCAACTCTCGTCTTCCGTAGTGAACCTCAGTCAAAGTTCAACCCAACATTCTCCCGACAATTTTTAGTCGATAGAATTTCAAAGGAACTTCTTGAAAGTACTGGATAATGCGAGTATTGAAAACATTTAGTAAAATAATCTAAAAGACCGCAAGTGAGGAAGAAGGTATCCCAGGGCCTGTAATTGACTTCAGTTTGCCTCCTCCACAAGTAAGTCAGGCTACAGGTAATGGTGGAACTGGCAACTCGGCGGATTTGCTGCCAGCCACCACTGAGTCAGAGCCAGTTACCACTCCTTCACACCACACCACACCTCACACTCCACCACCTTGTAGATATAGGCTGCAGTCACATTCTAGTGTCCCAGACTACCCGTTGTGTATGGATAGACCTATTGAGTATCAAACTGCACAAGCAGAGGCACCTGGTGTGACTGAAACACAGACTGAAGTGACTGAGGACAACACAGGAGACATGTAGTTTTTACTAAGTGAATAAGTGATAGTCAGGTGAACTTGTGGTTATAGTTTTACAAATCTCTTGCAGATGATTGGTTGGGTTTGGGTGAGTCCATCCCAATTGGAATCGATAGGACCATGAGAGGAGACACCTGCCAACTTGGGATTGGTGTTTTCACCTGCGGGTCATTTGATGATTACAGGAAATAACTATGTAGTTCCAGTTGTACTTAATAAGGAGGAGTTGTTCCAACCTTTACATGTTGCTCGCGACTTGAGTGATCCATATTGTGGAATATAGGCCACATGGATCCGTCTATCATGTCGCGACCCCATCTTGTGAGTGATTCTTTTCTCAACAGAAACAATGCCACTAAGCTCTGTAGGAAAGAAATCTTAACTTCATTCAGTCCAGTTTTTGTGAAGCTGAAAAATTACTGGTGCTACTCTACAGCCCGGCCTTTGTATTTCACGTTGAAGTGTGCGGTGAACCAAATTAGAAAAACCATGCAAGTTGTTAAGGGAGTAGGGAAATTGGTCTTGGGAGATGGCTGTAGCGCCCACAGTGAAGCCTTGACCCTTCCTGCTTATGCAACTCTTGCTGTAGAAACTAAGCTCACTGTTTACCCCCATCTCCTAAACCTCAGTTTCTCACTCACACATGCTGAACTTACAGCTATCAAGGACTTACCCACTTTAGGACCTAACCTTAACATTACTCCTCTGTTTCTGGATGACCTCCTTAAATATCAAAGTCAGTTGCAGTTGATTGAACCTCTCAAACCCTTCGGTTGCTCCACCTTTTTCTGGTACTATGTCCATGCTGGAATAGCTCTCTTTCTGGTTCTCCTGTCCGCATATATCCTTTATAAGTGTTACACTACTGGCTGTGGGTGTACATGTTGCAGACTTGAGTCCATACTCAAACGTCGACGTGCACGGAACCCCGCCATGCCCTACTCACGACGAGGACGTGTGACTTCATCTTTGGGGGGAGAAATGTCGGGAAGCCGACAAGTATCCCCTCAGGCAGGTGTAAGCAGACACGCAGCTGTTGCAGGTGTGGAGGCAAATACACCTGCTGGATGTGAGTTTAGAGTGAAAAACGGACAGAAGAGAAAGAGTAGAGAATTCGATATTGATTCTATGTATAGCTGTGGGCAATAAATATAGGGAGGTGGAATAAGGAAGGGAGGTTGAGAGGAAGAAATAAATGGAAGGGTAAATGGAAGGAGGAGAGAGAGATAGAGAGAGGAGTGATGATGGTGTTGGTTAGTTGTTTATACAGACAAGTGTTGGCTAGGCAGTTCAGACCGTGAGAGCGTGAGCTGACTACGAAACTATGCAGTGTGGAAACCAAGCTGACACGGCGATTCTGCTAGGGCCTCTACGGTGGATGACGCGGGTGACGTGTGGATGAGGGCGGTGGATGAGTGGGTGAGGCCATCACCCACCTCGCAACCATGTGACCTGCTGGTGAACATCGCCAACCCTTGAGGCCAGATAGGGGTACGGACCTCATTTGAGACTTGAGGATAGGCAGAGCCCTATGTGACATCGTGGCGGGAGGACGTAGCTTGACGTAGCCTGGCGCGGGAGACACGTCGCTGTGTAGCCGAGAGTGAGAGTTCCAGACGGACGACATGAGAGAGCTTCTGTTGGTAGTAAGTTAAAAGTACATGCTTGTTGTAATCGCGGGTACAATCGGTGAACAGTGCTATTATATTCGTCTGTCGTCTGGGACTGGTAAAAAGGACTCCTAGTTAGAAACGGAAGGAGCAAAGTCTTTAAATGTTTAAATGTGTTTTTCTTGTACTAATGTAATAGTGTAACTTTATATATATGTAAGTGAATAAAGAGAGTGCTTTATTTATAACAGCACTAGAAATTAATACGGGATTATATATATAAAACTGCTTTTAAAGCATAGAACTTTTATAAGGGCTTTGATTTATTAATATAGTGTTAGTAATAAAGTGAATTGAGTGTAGATGTCTTAGTACGGCTTTCAGGCACGGAACTTTATATGAAGTGAAATGAGGTGGGAAATACCTCAGAATATTTTGTAAATATTTTATAAATAATTTTTTGTAATTAAAGCCTAGAAAAGCCATATCATTTTTTCACTTCTTCCAGTTCCCAGTTCTAAGTACATGTGTGTATTGGCGTGTAGTGAAGCCACAAGTCGCGCGTTGCCAGTGTCTGGGTGATTTCACACTCACGCTACCTCAGTATTAAATACGGGAGGATAATATTCCCGAGATAAATATAATATCGACACCTAGGCAGCGGTGCGACATCTGGTAGCAGCGGTTGGGATCACAGTGCTGCAACCTCTGGTAGCAGCGGTTGTGATAACAGTGGGATAACAGCGCTGCAACCTTTGGTAGCAGTGGTGCGGATATACTTATATTAATTGTTATTCCCAACTTTGAGTAATTAAAAGAAACAACTTAAGGGAACTGGAAGGAAGAAATAGTGAATAGTGAATATTTTTCTTCTTTTTTAATTTGTTCTGTAAATGAGTGATTTTGATTGGGAGGGCGATTTAAACCCAGTTGAGGAATTACTTGATTCAGACGATTCTGACTCTATTTCTGTTGGTTTTGGCTTTGTTTCTGATGATCCTGACACAGAAGACTCTGACAAAATGACTTCAACACCTGTTAATCCTCACCATTCGAGTACTACTGGGAGAGATATTGCCCAATTATCTCAGCAATTATCCCAGGCCATCTCAGATAATAGTAAGAATCCCATACAACAATTGGGGGCCATGAAATATTTTTGTAGTTCAAAATTTCGCTCCTCACCGGAATATCCAGGAAAACGATTGGAGCCAGATGTTATGATCTGGTTAAGTGACATAGAGATGAGGACCAATGATACTTCGAAGTGGACTACGAAGGGGAGAATGGAGGTGGCTAGGACATTTTCACTCGGTCCTGCACAAGAGATTATGGAGATTTTAATCCGGGACTCTAATGATGACTGGGATAGGTTCAAAGGTCGTGTGAAGGACCAATACTATACTGAGGAAAGTCTAGAAACGTTGCACCGGGAGTTACTTACGGCGAAGCGGAACCCCGAGGAAATTCCACTTCACTACTTCTACAGGTTACAGAGCCTGGGGGATAGGATTGTTACATTACGTGACACTTTCTGGGAATCAGTGGATCTTATCATTGTTAATAATTTTCTGGACATGTTTCCTAAGCAGTATGTTGCACATATTCCACAGAGCAGGTACCGTAACCCAGTAGAGATAGCGAAGGAAGGAGTCAAGTAGGCAGAGAAGACCAATATGTCGATTGCACCCCTTCTGGAGCGACGACTCCATGGATGATCTGACATGAGATAGTCTATATAACTGCTCAAATCCTGATAGCGAGTATCAAATTCAACTTGAAATGCATGCACAGTAGTCCGTAATGAAGCAACTAGAGCGCTGCCATTATCCATGTGGCCTATATTCCACAATATGGCATCACTCAAGTCACGAGCAACATGTAAAGGTTGGAACAACTCCTCCTTATTAAGTACAACTGGAACTACATAGTTATTTCCTGTAGTCATCAAACGACCCGCAGGTGAAAACACCAATCCTAAGTTGGCAGGTGTCTCCTCTCATGGTCCTATCTATTCCAATTGGGATGGACTCACCCAAACCCAAGCAATCATCTGCAAGAGATTTGTAAAACTATAACCACAAGTTCACCTATCAATTATTCACTTAGTAAAAACTACATGTCTCCTGTGTTGTCCTCAGTCACTTTAGTCTGTGTTTCAGTCACACCAGGTGCCTCTGCTTGTGCAGCCTGATACTCAATAGGTCTATCCATAGACAACGGGTAGTCTGGGACACTAGAATGTGACTGCAGCCTATATCTACAAGGTGGTGGAGTGTGAGGTGTGGTTTGGTGTGAGGGAGTGGTAACTGGCTCTGACTCAGTGGTGGCTTGCAGCAAATCCGCCGAGTTGCCAGTTCCACCATTACCTGTAGCCTGACTTACTTGTGCAGGAGGCAAACTGAAGTCAATTACAGGCCCTGGGATACCTTCTTCCTCATTTATTTCCCTACCTGCACCTTCCACTTCATCCCCAGTCTCTCCACCTTCATGAATAGGATAAGCCATTCTTGCATTATGATTTTGCTTCTTCATAATACACTCCTCCTTGACCACCTTCACCCTGTCAGTGTGTAAAGTGGTTACTTTTCCCCCTTGTATAGGACGAACCTTGATAACAACATCATTTACCCGATCAACTACACGATAGGGTCCTGAAAACAAAGGTTGCAATTTCCTTGCCACCCCCCTGGCAGGAACAGTCTTCACATAGACACGTTCCCCTACCATAAGTGGTTTCATTATACATCGCTTTGCCCTTCTGTTCTCGTTCTCTGTGCTCGCACGATCGAGAAAGTCCTTGCATCTTTCGAAAACCTTTGTTGCCATGGCGGCAAATAAATTAGTTATATCCTCAAGATTGTACTTCAAAGATGGGTCCTGCACTACATGATAAGGCACCTGTGGGTCCCTGAGAAACAGCAAGAAGTAAGGGGAATCATGGATAGTCCGATTGTATCCAGAGTTATAAGCCATCATCGCAACTGGTACCATTCTATGCCAGTGATTAGCGTTCTGATCTACCATAGTTCGTATTATTTGTATGATGGTGCCATTTGCCCTCCCCACCAATCCATTAGAGGATGGGTGGTAAGGAGCAATGTTCACATGTTTCATATGCAACAACCGTGCCAATTCCTGAAACACCTTGTTAACGAATTCAGTTCCCCGATCCGTGACTAATTGTTGTGGAGTTCTGTAAATACAAATGACTCGCTCCACAAACACTCTAGCCACCTCTTCGGCAGACTTAGACTTTAATGGTTCCGCGACGAGAAATCGAGTCATTGCATCAATGAAAGTTAAGACATAATAATGCCCTTCCTCTGATCTATTTAGTGGACCAATCAAATCCATGTGACACCTGACCCATGGGGCAGTGACATCGGGGAAACAGAGAAGCGGGCCTGGGGCGTCCCCTGAACGCTTCGAACGTATACACTGGGTACATCGTTTGCAAAATTCCACGACATCTCTCTCCATCTGAGGGCAGTATGCAAACCGTCTCGCGCGAGTTAAAGTAATCTTGGTTCCACCATGACCAGATAACGGTAAGCAATGGGCAAGTCTAAGTGCAGAATGAACACTATCTTCTGGGACTACAATTTGGAATACTTCCTCTATGCCAAATGACCGACTCTCCTTATAGAGCAAACCGTCTGGCAACAAATGAAAGCAGTCTAACTTTGCTGGCAATTTTGGTACCTCCGTAGTCTCATTCCGCAAATAATTCTTTAATCTGCCCCAAACTGGGTGTGCATCTTGCTGTCGCCTTATCTCAGTGACATCCCAATCTATTGTGTCTATTTCCACAGTGCCTGAACTCACAAGTAGTGCAACTTCATCTTCATCACTAGACTGAGTCGTTCTCAACCGGGATAGAGCATCCGCTACGACATTCTGTTGCCCTGGTAAATATTCAACCTTGATGTCATATTTGGCTACCTGGATTTGCCATCTTGCAATCCTCCCTGAAGCCGCATTTACATTAAACAACCAAGTAAGAGGTCGATGATCGGTCTGAATCAATATCTCATAACCCAAGATAAGCGGTCTGTTCACCTTCAACCCATAAAAAATGCTCAGCGCTTCCTGCTCTATCGTAGCATAGTTCAACTCTGTCTTGTTTAGAGCATGGCTGAAAAAAGTTAATGGCTGAAGGAACCCTTGATCATCTTTCTGTTGCAAAACTCCGCCAATCGCCGTACCGCTGGCATCCGTAGTCAACACAAAAGGTCTATCAAAGCGAGGAAAAGCTAGCAATACATCTTCCGCTAACCTCCGTTTAAGCTCACAAAATGCACGGTGTGCCTCCACACTCCACTCCACGCGCTGTTCTGTGTTCTTCACATCTCTTTTCCCACGAGTAAGTTTCGTGAGTGGTGCCACTATCTGTGAGAAATTTTCCACAAACCGACGATAATAATTTACTAACCCCAAGAAACTCTGGAGTTCTTTCAAAGTACTAGGAACCGCAATATCTTGGATTGCACAGATTTTCTCTGGCTGAGGGCGTAATCCCTCAGTGGTGATGACATGACCTAAGAAGGATACCTCCTGTTTAAAGAAACTACACTTTGGCAATTTAATAGTTAACTTTGCCCCTTCAAGACGTCCCAAGACCTCATCTAGGTTATGTACATGAGCATCAAACGTCTTCCCATAAATGATAATGTCATCCAAAAAAGTATGGGTTATCTTTCCCGTGAGACCAATCATGACTTCATTAATTATACGCTGGAAAGAAGCCAGCGCATCTTTTAATTCAAACGGAAGGTTGCAATACTCCCAGTGCCCTTCAGGTGAGGAAAAAGCCGTAAGAGGCCTAGACTCCTCATCCAAAGATATCTGGTGGTAACCCTGCTTCAAGTCTAAATTACTGAAATATTTATTCTCACCTAACTGTGAAAGAATATGCTCAATATTTGGCAAAGGGTAAGGATCTGTAACTATCTGCTTATTTAAATGTCTAAAATCTAAGCAGATCCGCATACCACCATCCTTCTTAACTACTGGAACCAGTGGTGAAGAATAAGGTGAATGAGAAGGCCTGATAATCCCCTGTCTACGTAAATCCTCAAGTTGCTTATGTACTTGATCATGCCACTTTGTCAGTATACGGTATGGCCTACGGTTTACTACCGGTCCATCCGCATGTGTGTGATGATAGAAGTAGGGTGAGGTCGTAAGCGGGTCCTTGGGAAGTGCAAACACACTTGGGTGTTTCCTTATTAGCCTTTTTAATGTCTCATTTTCTCAGCTTGAAGGAATGGTTATCTGATCTACTTCTGTGTACAGTTTCTGGAGTCTATCCTCACTCATTACACTAGTGATCTGATCTCCCTCTTGACCCACTTGCTCCTCTCCCCACCTAACTTCTTCATAAGGGGATACAGTACCTACCTTAAATTCTCCATCTATAAATATCCGGTCAGGGTTAAATTCGCATGCACGACAGTAAAACATGTTCCTTCCCCTGTTGCCCCATTATCCACTGGACTTACAATGCCGGGCCACAACACTGCCGCAATTGATCTACCAGTGTTTGGCATAAACATTCCTACCTCCCACCCACTTAACGCTGTCTTTAATGTTATTGCTCCTTATGTATAAGGTTCCAGAATGTCTGTCTCATTCGTGACACACTGACTTCTCACAAAATCCGCTTCCTCATTTTCCTCAGATGAAGGAACTGTTTCAGTTATCACAAAGGAAGGATTGAACTTTACACGAGAAACACTCCCTCCCTCGGTCACCAAATCACGTTCCTCTTCCCTGACTTTTATACATAGCGGGTTGGCAGTGATACTTAGGCTATGTGCGAATATGAAATCAACTCCCAAAATTATGGAAACGGCTGAGGGTAAGTCCCTCACTACCACAAATTCCTGATCATATTTCCTATCACCTAATTCTACCTGGAAATTCACCAGTCCCAATATGTCCATTGCATCACTGCTAGCGGACACCAACCCACCGCCTCGATAAGGTCGGAGATTAGTATCAGGCCCTGACGCAGTTTCATAGGTCTGTTGGCTGATCAAAGATTTACAAGCTCCTGTATCCAGGAGTATCTCACAATGTAAATTCCCACACATACCTCTAACCACCGCCAACTTCGCTACTCCATCACTCGTTGCGGCAATGACTAAGTTCCCCAACCCGATTCGTCCGGCTTTTTTTTTTTCTTCCTCGGGTGACTTAGTCCTTTTCCAATTACACTGATCTGTACTATGCGTAGTACTCTGACATTCCCTGCATCTAGCTACTGACTGTCCAGGATTATCTACACGGACTGCACAGTGCTCAGCACGATGTCCCGTCATGGAGCAACGAAAACATTTAATCCTTTTCCTCTGCTCCTGTGACAAATGATCATATTTCCCCCGTTGGAGGGGCCTGTCCGCACGACACCGTTTGGCGAAGTGCCCTGGCTTCCCACACCTACGGCAATCATTATTGTCACGGGAACTGCCACGTGAACTTTGATGAGTGTCTGTGCCGCCACTCACACTCGTACGATTTCTCACCGCAGCGTTCGGCTGAACCTTTGGCCTAGGCGACGCACTAACACTGCCTGCACTCGGGTTCACACTAGCAATCGTTCCCTGCCTTCTTTCTTTCAATACATTTTCCTCTGACAGAGGAGACATGTAGTTTTTACTAAGTGAATAATTGATAGTCAGGTGAACTTGTGGTTATAGTTTTACAAATCTCTTGCAGATGATTGCTTGGGTTTGGGTGAGTCCATCCCAGTTGGAATTGATAGGACCATGAGAGGAGACACCTGCCAACTTGGGATTGGTGTTTTCACCTGCGGGTCATTTGATGATTACAGGAAATAACTATGTAGTTCCAGTTGTACTTAATAAGGAGGAGTTGTTCCAACCTTTACATGTTGCTCGTGACTTGAGTGATGCCATATTGTGGAATATAGGCCACATGGATAATGACAGCCCTCTAGTTGCTTCATTACGGACTACTGTGCATGCATTTCAAGTTGAATTTGATACTCGCTATCAGGATTTGAGCAGTTATATAGACTATCTCATGTCAGATCATCCATGGAGTCGTCGCTCCAGAAGGGGTGCGATCGACATATTGGGGCAGTTTGCCAATGTTTTGTTTGGAACAGCTACTCAACAACAGGTTGATGACATTCTTGAATTTGGCTCTCTTTTGTACTGTTTTTGCTTTTTCTTGGATGGAACAGTATGCAGGCCCGTGGCCTTTGGTTCCTTCTTCCATGCATAAAAAAAAAAATCATGCTAGATTAGGGAGCCTTGAGACGATGTCAGAGAAGGAGAGGTCAGTATTAAATGTTCATTCCAAGGTACTGAATAGTACAATCCGAAACATGTCACACATGCAGGCAGCACTGTTGATGATACAGAAGGCTGCAAATATTTCTTACAGTATCATACGATTGTATTCATTGAAGACCTTAGAGTTGGAGAATGAAGTAAAGATGTTTGAGGCTTTGTTTAACCTCCAACTCGCCCTGTCTGACATCATAGCTGATCATTTTAGAATTAAGTTGGGTATTCAGGAAATGCTCCAGGCTAGGCTGAGGCTAGATATGGTCCCTAACGAAATCTTGTTGGAATTATTGGGGAATATCTCACTCAAGGAGCCGGGTCTACTTTTCCCAGCGAGGCCAGAATATCTAGCACTGTATCGTGACATCATCAAAGTTGTACCTCGAGGTTACATGTCAGCTGTGTGCTTTTACTTACTAATACCAGTGTTGGGTGACCCTTCTGACGCATTTGACATCTTTAGGATCACCTCACTTCCTTACAGTGTGCCTGCTACGGAGATCTACGTGAGAGTACTTCACTAGTATAACTTCCTTGCTTTCACGGAAGATCGCCTTCATTATGTGCTGTTTCAAGATTTCGCCAGTTGCAGGGACCACCAGGACTTGGTGATCTGTGAACCTTTGGGATCCGTCTATCATGTCGCGACCCCATCTTGTGAGAGTGATTCTTTTCTCAACATAAACAATGCCACTAAGCTCTGTAGGAAAGAAATCTTAACTTCATTCAGTCCAGTTTTTGTGAAGCTGAAAAATTACTGGTGCTACTCTACAGCCCAGCCTTTGTATTTCACGTTGAAGTGTGCGGTGAACCAAATAAGAAAAACCGTGCAAGTTGTTAAGGGAGTAGGGAAATTGGTCTTGGGAGATGGCTGTAGCACCCACAGTGAAGCCTTGACCCTTCCTGCTTATGCAACTCTTGCTGTAGAAACTAAGCTCACTGTCTACCCCTATCTCCTAAACCTCAGTATCTCACTCACACATGCTGAACTTACAGCTATCAAGGACTTACCCACTTTAGGACCTAACCTTAACATTACTCCTCTGTTTCTGGATGACCTCCTTAAATATCAAAGTCAGTTGCAGTTGATTGAACCTCTCAAACCCTTCGGTTC
>JAGKTI010002907.1:35315-59591 GCA_018397915.1 Birgus latro
TTGGAATTGATAGGACCATGAGAGGAGACACCTGCCAACTTGGGATTGGTGTTTTCACCTGCGGGTCATTTGATGATTACAGGAAATAACTATGTAGTTCCAGTTGTACTTAATAAGGAGGAGTTGTTCCAACCTTTACATGTTGCTCGTGACTTGAGTGATGCCATATTGTGGAATATAGGCCACATGGATAATGACAGCCCTCTAGTTGCTTCATTACGGACTACTGTGCATGCATTTCAAGTTGAATTTGATACTCGCTATCAGGATTTGAGCAGTTATATAGACTATCTCATGTCAGATCATCCATGGAATCGTCGCTCCAGAAGGGGTGCGATCGACATATTGGGGCAGTTTGCCAATGTTTTGTTTGGAACAGCTACTCAACAACAGGTTGATGACATTCTTGAATTTGGCTCTCTTTTGTACTGTTTTTGCTTTTTCTTGGATGGAACAGTATGCAGGCCCGTGGCCTTTGGTTCCTTCTTCCATGCATAAAAAAAAAAATCATGCTAGATTAGGGAGCCTTGAGACGATGTCAGAGAAGGAGAGGTCAGTATTAAATGTTCATTCCAAGGTACTGAATAGTACAATCCGAAACATGTCACACATGCAGGCAGCACTGTTGATGATACAGAAGGCTGCAAATATTTCTTACAGTATCATACGATTGTATTCATTGAAGACCTTAGAGTTGGAGAATGAAGTAAAGATGTTTGAGGCTTTGTTTAACCTCCAACTCGCCCTGTCTGACATCATAGCTGATCATTTTAGAATTAAGTTGGGTATTCAGGAAATGCTCCAGGCTAGGCTGAGGCTAGATATGGTCCCTAACGAAATCTTGTTGGAATTATTGGGGAATATCTCACTCAAGGAGCCGGGTCTACTTTTCCCAGCGAGGCCAGAATATCTAGCACTGTATCGTGACATCATCAAAGTTGTACCTCGAGGTTACATGTCAGCTGTGTGCTTTTACTTACTAATACCAGTGTTGGGTGACCCTTCTGACGCATTTGACATCTTTAGGATCACCTCACTTCCTTACAGTGTGCCTGCTACGGAGATCTACGTGAGAGTACTTCACTAGTATAACTTCCTTGCTTTCACGGAAGATCGCCTTCATTATGTGCTGTTTCAAGATTTCGCCAGTTGCAGGGACCACCAGGACTTGGTGATCTGTGAACCTTTGGGATCCGTCTATCATGTCGCGACCCCATCTTGTGAGAGTGATTCTTTTCTCAACATAAACAATGCCACTAAGCTCTGTAGGAAAGAAATCTTAACTTCATTCAGTCCAGTTTTTGTGAAGCTGAAAAATTACTGGTGCTACTCTACAGCCCAGCCTTTGTATTTCACGTTGAAGTGTGCGGTGAACCAAATAAGAAAAACCGTGCAAGTTGTTAAGGGAGTAGGGAAATTGGTCTTGGGAGATGGCTGTAGCACCCACAGTGAAGCCTTGACCCTTCCTGCTTATGCAACTCTTGCTGTAGAAACTAAGCTCACTGTCTACCCCTATCTCCTAAACCTCAGTATCTCACTCACACATGCTGAACTTACAGCTATCAAGGACTTACCCACTTTAGGACCTAACCTTAACATTACTCCTCTGTTTCTGGATGACCTCCTTAAATATCAAAGTCAGTTGCAGTTGATTGAACCTCTCAAACCCTTCGGTTGCTCCACCTTTTTCTGGTACTATGTCCATGCTGGAATAGCTGTCTTTCTGGTTCTCCTGTCCGCATATATCCTTTATAAGTGTTACACTACTGGCTGTGGGTGTACATGTTGCAGACTTGAGTCCATACTCAGATGTCGACGTGCATGGAACCCCGCCATGCCCTACTCACGACGAGGACGTGTAACTTCATCTTTGGGGGGAGAAATGTCGGGAAGCCGACAAGCATCCCCTCAGGCAGGTGTAAGCAGACACGCAGCTGTTGCAGGTGTGGAGGCAAATACACCTGCTGGATGTGAGTTTAGAGTGAAAAACGGACAGAAGAGAAAGAGTAGAGAATTCGATATTGATTCTATGTATAGCTGTGGGCAATAAATATAGGGAGGTGGAATAAGGAAGGGAGGTTGAGAGGAAGAAATAAATGGAAGGGTAAATGGAAGGAGGAGAGAGAGATAGAGAGAGGAGTAATGATGGTGTTGGTCAGTTGTTTATACAGACAAGTGTTGGCTAGGCAGTTCAGACCGTGAGAGCGTGAGCTGACTACGAAACTATGCGGTGTGGAAACCAAGCTGACACGGCGATTCTGCTAGGGCCTCTATGGTGGATGACGCGGGTGACGTTTGGATGAGGGCGGTGGATGAGTGGGTGAGGCCATCACCCACCTCGCAACCATGTGACCTGCTGGTGAACATCGGCAACACTTGAGGCCAGAAAGGGGTACGGACCTCATTTGAGACTTGAAGATAGGCAGAGCCCTATGTGACATCGTGGCGGGAGGACACAGCTTGACGTAGCCTGGCGCGGGAGACACGTCGCTGTGTAGCCGAGAGTGAGAGTTCCAGATGGACGACATGAGAGCGCTTCTGTTGGTAGTAAGTTAAAAGTACATGTTTGTTGTAATCGCTTGTACAACCGGTGAACAGTGCTATTATATTTGTCTGTCGTCTGGGACTGGTAAAAAGGACTCCTAGTTAGAAACGGAAGGAGCAAAGTCTTTAAATGTTTAAATGTGTTTTTCTTGTACTAATGTAATAGTGTAACTTTATATATATGTAAGTGAATAAAGAGAGTGCTTCATTTATAACAGCACTAGAAATTAATATGGGATTATATATATAAAATTGCTTTTAAAGCATAGAACTTTTATAAGGGCTTTGATTTATTAATATAGTGTTAGTAATAAAGTGAATTGAGTGTAGATGTCTTAGTGCGGTTTTCAAGCACGGAACTTTATATGAAGTGAAATGAGGTGGGAAATACCTCAGAATATTGTGTAAATATTTTATAAATAATTTTTTGCAATTAAAGCCTAGAAAAGCCATATCATTTTTTCACTTCTTCCAGTTCCCAGATCTAAGTACATGTGTGTAGTGGCGTGTAGTGAAGCCACAAGTCGCGCGTAGTTGGTGTCTGGGTGATTTCACGCTCACGCTACCTCAGTATTAAATACGGGAGGATAATATTCCCGAGATAAATATCATATCGACACTTAGGCAGCGGTGCGACAGATCACCTACAGGTGACGAATTGTTGGCCTATTTCACTAACTTCTTGTACGTGTTAGATTTTGGAAAAGAAAGTCAGTGTTAGGCTTGTGTGGTTTTTGGAGAGAGGTGCCTTCTTTTGCTCTGTGCGGTATGGTTTTCATTAAATGTGATCTACGTCTGATGATGCTTTTTTGTCCTTGGAATATTCTGTCTGTGATGTTTTCTCCACTAACCAACACCTGGTCACGGTCTTCCTTAATCTGGAGAAAGCATACAACAGCGCCTGGTGTCATGGCATTTTTCTTTCTGTTCATGAGTTTGGTCTTTGTAGGCACTTGCCTGTTTTTATTAAGCAGTTTTTATCTAACCATTTTTTAAGTGTCCATGTGGAAGGAGTGCATTCTAATCTTTGTGCACTTGAAGATGGAGTACCACATGGGAGTATGTTTCGTGTTACCCTCTTTGTTGTGGCCATGAACTTTGTAATCGGTGTACTTTCTGATGTACGTGGAACACCGTATATAGATGACGTATCAATTTCCGTCACTGCATCTACAATGTCTCTGATAGAGAGAAAGTTGCAGCTGGCTCTTAACACAATATCTGTGTGGGTCTCGTGGTTTCTGCTTTTCTTTAACACCAATGACATGCATTTTTGTGGTCTTCAGGAAGTATACACAGACTTGTACCTAGGAGGTCGGAGAATATAATGCATGGAAGAGACTCGGTTTTTGGGACTTCTGTTTGATAAACGACCTACTTGGGTTCCTCATATTTGTTCTATTAACCCGCCGAGTCCCAACCGTTTTTTAACCCAGCCTACCCCTAGATCCCGACCAATTTTCGACTTTTTGTTTTTTGGCTGAAACCTTCGCTTTTGGTGAGAAACATCGAAAATTCATAGTGAAATCGCGATCCTGAGGTAAAAATTTTTTGATACAGGTGTCACTCAACCTTACATTTTCCTTCTTTTTCAGGGTACCTGGCTAAGAAAACGAACTATGGAAGGGTTGACTAATTCAAGCCACTTTAAATACGTATTTATTTCATTTATTTGGTACGAATTTATGTGTAGTAAAAGTCTATAATGGTTTTCACATAATAATATAGGCGTTCATAAGCATTGTTCACTTACCCAAAACCCCAGTATATGGCACCTTCCTTTACGACATTACCACCTCATCACTTCTGTTTGTTTCTACCTCTAGCTTCTTTGTCTTCCATCTCAGGAATCACTTTCACCGTGAATTTCGTCATTAGAGAGAACGTGGGGGAACATACCTTTACTGGCTAGGTTGTTGCTAACAGGTGAATTGCCCAGTGTGGGGGGAGGGGGGGAAGGGGGGTTAAGAGGGGCCAGGCAGTATCCCCGCTTGACAGCATTTAGAGGAAGGGCTCTCACATATGCCTACCAAAAATCCCCCTCGAATGTTGAAAAATGTGCCCACAATGGGCCTTGCAATTGCGTGACGTACGGTGTACGTCGTTGGGTCTGTCCACGGGAAAAAGTTGCGACGTACACCGTACATCGATAGGACTCGGCGGGTTAAGGCAGCTTGAATTAAATCTTGAAGTCGTCCGAGGGTTTTGGCTCATTCCTTTTGGGATGCTGACCGTCAGTTCCACCTCCTCTTGCATAGGTCTCATATCCTTTGTATACTTGAATATAATTGTGAGTTCTACTCCCCTGCAAGCGATACCCGTCTCCAGTTGTTAGATTCCGTGCATCATCCTGGTGTACATTTGGCAACTGGGACATTTAATTTATTCCCGATTTCCAGTTTTCTGGTGGATGCTGATGTCCTTCCTTTGGATTTACGTCACCAATTGTTGATGATGAGGTGTTGGTAACATCTTCACTGCCTTCCAGCCTGAAGTTTTTTGTGCCATGGTCTCCTAGGATTCTCGATCTTCTGGGTGTGACAATCATCCTAAATTTCCAAAGCTCTTTGATTATTGGGTCTGGTCTGTTATGTTAGCGCTATCTGTTCCATGAATGGCAGTTTGTCAACATCGGATCGCTTTTTGGCTACTCCCTCGTGTAACTTTTTGTAGGTCTGTTGTTTGTTGAAAGAGCTCACTTTCCTCTCAGGTGTCCCTCTTCCACTTTTTAGAACATGCCTCAACTCATAATGGCTGTGTCCCAGCCTGTACTGACAGATCTGTGACTGATACTACAGAATGTTTTAGTGTCATCTTCCCTTCCTTCAGTCAGAACGGTAGTCATCCTGGTATTGTTTTAGTATTTTTAGCGGAAAGGGAATGCGATATTAAATGCTCTCCAAATAATTTTTGTGAATTTTAGTGACTGCTGCAGTGCTCAGTCTGAACTGGAGTCTTTTAATTCACCCTGCTCACTGTTTTTATCAAATTTAGATTGGCTTATTCTCTTTCTACAGGAGGAATGGCAGTTGTTTTAAACCTGAGGAATCACATCGACGTATGGGTACGTCGCAATGTTTTGTCACAGCTACACCCATCAACGTATGGGTACGTCGTGCAATTGGAAGGGTCATAAATTGCACAATTTTTAATTTTCATGGGTGATTTTTGGTAGGCATATGTGGGAGACCTTCCTCTACCTGCTGTCAAACGGGGATACTGCCTGGCCCCACTTAACCCCCCTCCCCCCCACACTGGGGAATTCACCTGTTAGCAGTAATTTGGCCAATAAAGGTATGTTGCCCCACGGTCTCTCCAATGACGAAATTCACGGTGAAAGTTATTCCTGAGTTGGAGGACAAAGAAATAAAGAAGCTAGAGCAAGAAACAAATAGAAGTGATGAAGTGGTAATGTCATAAAGGAAGGTGCCATATGTGGATGTGTTTGGTGACTGAACAACGCTTCTATTGCCTATATAATTGTGTGAAAACCAATATAGTCTTGTATTACACATAAATTCGTACCAAATACATAAATAAATACGTAATTTAAAATGGCGTGAATTAGTTAACCCTTCCATAGTTCGTTTTCTTAAGCCAGGTAACCTGAGAAAGAGGGAAAACATAAGGCTTACTCATCACCTGTAGCACCATTCATAGCCTCAGGAAGGCGGTTTCTCTATGAATTTTCGATGTTTCTCACCAAAAGCGAAGGTTTAAGCCAAAAAATAAAAATCCGAAAATGCTCAGGACTGGAGGGTATCGGAGGTCGGAAATCGGTCTGGACGTGACGGGTTAAAAGTGTTGTGGAGGGTATGCAGAAGTGTGTGGTGTGAGACGAATGGGTGGTGGTGTAAGAAAGGGAAGTGAATGGTGGTGCAGCGAAGTAAGTATGCCTGTGGCTGAGAAGAGACGTACATATGAAGTGTGGCTGCAGAGGAAGGATGAGGACAAGAAGGGATGTGCATGATACTAAAGTGGCAGCAGATGAGAGGTGGAGTAGGCAGTTGACTAAAATTTTCAACAAAATAAGTAAATGTTGTGGAAGGACTTGAAGACGGTGCGAGGGGTAGAGACAGGGAAGGAAGAGTAAGTAAAAGCAGGGGATGGAATGATGTTAACTGAGAAGGATGAAGTAAGGAAGTGATGGGCAGAGTATTTTGAAAACTTGTTAAATGTAAAGGAGGAAAAAGAGGCTGAGATTGTGGCAGATGGAAGGGTGCAAGGAATAAATGTGTTGGGAGAGTTGAATGATTCTTTGATGACGATGGAGGAAGTGCAGGAGGCAGTAAAAGAGATGAAAGTAGGGAAAGCTGCAGGTATGGACTGTTGGGCTGTGGAATATTTGAAAGGTAGTGGAGTGATTATTGTTGAGTGGTTAGTAAGATTGCTGAATGTTTATTTTGTGAGCAGTATGGTGCCGATTGACTGGGCAAGTGTGTGTGTGGTTTCGTTGTATAAAGGTAAAGGTGATAAGTATGAATGTACTTGTTTTAGGGGTATAAGTCTATGAGTGTTGTAGGTAGGTTGTATGGTACAGTGTTGATAAGAGAGTTGGAGATGGTTCAGAGGAAATGACTGGTGATGAGCAGTGTGGTTTTGGGAGAGGGAGGGGATGCATGGATCAGGTGTTTGCTGTGAGACAGCTGTGTGAAAAGCATTGCGAAAGTTAAAGATGCGTTTTGAGCGATCATGGATTTAGAGAAAGTGTATGATAAAACTGATAGGAGGCTTTGTGGACTGTTTTGTGATTGTATGGACTGGGTGGTAGGTTGTTAAGACGAGTGAAAAGTTTTTATGTATATAGTCGAGCATGTTTAAGAATTGTAAATACTGCGAGTGATGGTTTCCAGTGAGTGGGCTTGCAGCAGGGATGTGTGATGTCGCCTTTCTTGTGTAATGTTAATGTGGATGGTATTGTAAGGGAGGTGAATGCGAGAGTGTAGGTGGAGTTTTGAGTCTGGTGAATGCTGATGGTAGAGAGTGGAATCTGAATCAGATGCTGTTTGCAGATGAAAATGCACTGGTGGCTGATTCAGAGAAGAGATTGAGACAATTGGTAGAGGAGTTTGGAAGGAGTGTGAAAAAAGGAAATTGAGAGTAAAAGAGAATAAAAGTAAAGTGATGAAGTGTATGAAGCTGGTAGATAGTAGTAGGATGAGTGTAGTTTTGAATGGTGAGATGCTTGAGGAGGTAGAGTGTTAAGCATTTAGGGTCACATGTTGCTGTGGATGGAAGAATAGATGTAGAGGTGAAGTTTAGAATGAATGAAGTAGCAAAGGTGCTGAAAGGAATGAAAAAAAATGTGTGTAGATGTCGTTCACTTAGAATGGATGCAAAGAGAAGGCTGTATGAAGGTGTAATGGTACCGACTGCATTATATGGGGCTAAAACATGGAATATGGGTGCAGCATAGAGGAAGATCTTGAATGTAATGGAGATGAGGTGTCTGAGGAATATGTGTGGAGTGACACGTACGGATCGTGAGAAATGATGATGTGTGAAAGAGAACTGGAGTTATGCGAGAGATGGCTTGTCGAGTTGAGCAGATAATTGTTGTGATGGTTTGGACATATGGAGAGAATGGATGAACAGTGAATGGTGAAAAAAATAACTAGATCTGATGTGAGAGGTGTAAGGCTGAGAGCAAGGCCACAAAACGGATGGATGGACAGAGTGAAGAGAGCGTTAGATGCGAGAGGAATGTCTGTAGAGCAAGGAAGAGTGGCTGGAAGTGATAGGGATGACTGGAGAGAAACTGTTAATGAATAAACGGTGACGCTTCCCCCAGGGGATATCCTCCTCCATTTTGGTCTGATCAACTGATCATGTCAGGTGTGGGTAAGGGGATTGGTCCATTATGATGCGGCAGGGGTACACCAGCTCTTTTGTTGGGCCCTGCTGCAGATGTCGCTGATAGCACTGTGCAGTTGACCCTCGTGCTCTGTGGCTTGAGGATCTGCCCTTTCTCAACTTGGAGATTCGAGTAAATGTGTGTGTGGTTGAGTAAACTGGGAGTGTGTTGTCCTGTCTCAGCTACCCCTCTTTTTTTTTGGGGGGGGGAGGCTGCTTAGGTACATAGAACGATAGATTATTCTCCTTGGCTGTAATGGCCATTGCGTGGACTTCTTTTGGGTTCCCAAGTGACATCAGTGTTTTTCCACGATAGTAACGTCAGTGATGCATCCCCCATTAAAATCCCACCATATCATGTGCCTCCAAATCGACAGTGTTACATCAAGAACTATATTATATATTACAAAAGAAAATAATTAGTGTATCAGTGAGTGGAATTTCCCAGTAAGATTAGTGCCGAATATGACGGTACTTATAGGTTCTGTGTTGACTGTTGGAAAGTGAACACCCTCGGTAAGTCAGACAATTATCCACTTCCCCGTGTAGATGCATGTATTGATATTATTGGAAACTCAAAATTTATCACCAAGCATGACATGCTTTGTGGTTACTGGCAAATATCTCTGACTGAGTCAGCCAAAGACATCTGTATATTTGTCTCAAGGTATATTCCAGTTTGAAGTTATGGCTTTTGGGTTGATAACAGCCCGAGCTAGCTACCAGAGATTCATGAACTGCCAATTGAGTGGTATGCCTCGTGTTGCAGTCTACACTGATGACATTGTCATATATAGTACTACATGGAATGAACATGTGTCACAGCTGAAGAGTGTGTTTACAAAACTAGCTGAAGCTTCTTTTCTTATGAATTTGACCAAATGTGAGTTTGTTAGGTCCAAAGTTTAGTACTGTTGATATATTGTTGGTCATGGCAAGGTTTGCCCTCCTTTGGGTAAAGTAGAAGCTATCTCAAAATTTGCTCAACTGACGAGTTAGATAGAGATCCAGAGAGTTCTTGATATGATAGGATACCATAGGAGCTTTGCATCAAATTTTGTTTGATGTGGTAGTGCCTCTTATTGATCTTTTGAAGGATTGTAAATATGTTTGGTCGCAACGGTACCAAAATTTTCTTGGGACTATTAATCCCTCCGTCGCTGCCGGTGTCAAATGACACTTGGCCGTCCAACGGCCGGTGGCGTTGTTTGAGCGCGGCCTATAAAAAAACGGCGAAAAAAATTGGGATGTGAATGAACGTTCTGAATGTCTTCAGACTGACCTACACTACACTCCCATACACCCCATCAAGCAGTTCAGAGCCTGCTGCTGTGATGAGTGGATTTTCTATTTTTTCACTCCCAGCCATTCCTAAACAAGCACAACTACACCCATTATCTCATCCCAGGCAGAAAATATCATCTTTGTCCTCTTTTGCAAAACACACATAACCACCTGTTTGTGATTATGAACTAATACAGGGACAAACAAAAAAGACATGATAATAAGTGAAAAATACATTTTTGTCTTGGTATCTTCACCTATTTGCTCAGGTTTGTTGTAATGGTTTGGATCATTCGATGCAGTGCTACTTGCAGAAAACTGAAAACTTTCGGAAAGTGAACGAACACCTGGGATGTGAGACTGACCTTCAATTCACCCTCTCACGTATCCTCTTTCAGACTCTCAGTTCACCACCTGTTGCCGCGAGGTGTGGGTGTATGATTTTTTCGCTCATCGCCATGCCTAAAACACACTGTCACCCATTATCTCGATCCAAACAGAAAATATAAACTTTTTCCTCCCTTGCAAAACACACACAACCACCCAGTTTACAAGATAGCAACATGTATTGAAAGTGTAACAAAGTAAAGTGGTAGAGAAAGGTGAACGTGTTATCATGCAAAAAAAAATACGTTTTCCCTTGCCTGTAAACGTATTTATTTCTGCTTTGTCTCTGTATTCGTAATAATTAGACTTATTCGTTGTTTCGAAACTGCGTTACGATTATAGTTTAAGCCATGCACGTCATGTGGGACCTGGAAGTTACGACTCAACTTCCATATTGCTAATCGGATCTGACCCTCACTTTCATCTTTCTTGGGAGAGCCTAGCGTCGGAGGACATGCAGTTTTCTCATTTAGGACTGAAAATTGAACCCTCTCACTCCTTTTTCCAAGCATGGGCACAACAGTAACATAAAAAATAACTCGAAACCACTATAGACATATTTTGTATTAAAAAGGTGAAAAAGTATTCATATTAGTTTTCTTCAACCATTTCTAAAATATTATGTACTGAAATCATTCGATATCATCATATCTCATATATCCGCATCATTTCAGCATCATTCGCATTGTTTTGAAAAAAAAAAAAAACAAGCAACACCTGCGAAATTGCACCGAGGCATCACGTATCTGCGGCTGATACCGGTTGCTGATATTTCTGCAACTTTCACAATCCATTGTAAGTCACAGAATGGGTGTAGGAAGCTGGAATTTGCACTGTTAGGTGCGTCTGAACTTTCTCTTCAATATGGCAAGAAAAAAAAATCGATTTTCGGTACTTCAAAAAATGGCCCCGTGTAGGCCTGGGGTGCATGGAAAATTCCACCGCATTGGCCACGGAGGGGTTAAGCAGCTTTTAATTACCCAACCAATTTTGCTTGCATCTAATTTTGATTTACCTTTCAAGTTAGTTGTGGATGCTAGCAATCTTGGTACTGCTGCAGTGTTAATGCAGAGCGATGAACAGGATATAGATCATCCAGTCGTTTATTTTTCTAGGAAGTTCAGTTCTGTTTATCACAACTACTCAGTCACTGATAAGGAACTTCTAGCCCTGATCCTTGTTCTCCAGTTCTTCTCTTTATATTTGCAACAGTCTAGCACAGTTGTAGCCATCTATACTGATCATCACCCTTTCAATTTCTTGATAAGTTTAAGAATAATAATCAGAAATTATCCTGATGGAGCCTATTTTTCTGGAGTACGTATGACTTGTCAATCCAGCACATCAAGGGTGTTAACAGTGTATTTGGCAGATCGATTATCCAGATCTCACCCAGAACTTCTGGAGAAGCTCTATCTTTCTGGGTGATTGAGTTACGAGTGGTGAAATGTGTCTGTTTTTCTGAGAGTATAAAGTTCTGCTTCCAGTGGGCTGCCCACTGAGTGCACCACAAGGCTCTACGCGTGTTTGTTTGTTCACTTCTGAGTTGTTTCTTTACTCTTTCGTTCCCACCTGAATTGTGAATTGATTTTACTGTTCATATGATCTTATTAGTCTAGGTGCACATTGAGATGCAGGGCATTGCAGTGCAGGGCAGACACATGGCAGGACAGGGCAGCACAGGACAGGGCAGCATAGGTGTGGTGCACACATTGTAGAAGCAGGTTTTGTGGTATGTGGTTCTCTCTCTGCTGTGCTGATCATGGCTAAGTTGCCATATTATTTAGATATGGAATCAGAATCTGACTCAGATAACGAAATGGAGCAGTCAGTGTTGCTGTATGACATCAACAAAGGAAAGAAGTCAGTATGGAGAAGTGAATATATTAGTATGCTGTGAAGCCTATGCCAAGAGTCAGACACATAAAAAAAAAAAAAAAATGGAGAAACAACGTACACATGGAGAATTTGCCTTAACATCGGAATTACCTGATGCAAAATTCAGGAACAACTTTCGACTAAACAGACAACAGTGATGATGTGCACTGTATGATAGAAATTGACATTAGTTCAGAAGGATGTAACGCCCAGAAGCCTATTGGAAGTAAGGAAAAATTGGCCATTTTCTTAAGTTTTTTTTTTTTCCCAACATGAACATTCAAACAAATTTACAGCAGTTTGCAAAACCAGTGTATGACAAAATACCTAATAAGCACAATATATGTATACAGAAATAACAGGAATGGAAAATTCCATGATTAAATAATTCTCATTTCTTCTGTAAATTGAAAAAAAAAATACTCCTCGTATGATACCACTGTACCGACTGACACGTGGCACGAGTGGAGCAGAAATCGGTGTTCCAACCACTATGCCACACAGGCCGACACAGACCTGCAGCTGCGCTGTGCTGCCCTGCGTCCCAATATGCGCGCTGTCATTTAACATCACCATCTACAGATTTCTGCCCTGTTCTGTGCTGCGTCGCCTGTGTCGCCTGCATCTCAATGTGCGCCTACCCTTATACTCTCATGTAGTTTTCAAGTGTATGGTATTACTGTTTTATGTAGTATTTCCTACTATTTCCCCACTACTGCACCATGTGGTATTAATAACTATTGCCCCACTATTGCACATGCCACATGGTCCTCTGCGCATATATGCAGTCAGAAGCACGCGACGTGCTAGTTCTCCCACCGCTCCTGGGTGAATCGGACACTCGTCTTGTCCCTGAGCCCGCACCTTGAATTACGGTAGGTTTGAGCTGAGTTGTCTCCCTGGATTTTTGAGACTTGGAGATTGTAGACCATTGATGTAAGTAGTGTCTGGCATTTTCTCCTTCCCATTGTAATCATTTTCTGTTGGTGATATTACCCTGTAACTTGGTGCTATTCCCATGTTATTCCCCTGTATTTTTCTTTAGTATTGCTCCCCATTACTACCCCAGTGCTGTTCTCCAGATGTTTTCCTGTGAATCCAAGTGTTGATATTGGAGTTTATTTCTGTGTTTGTTTGCCAATGGACAGGTTGACGTCGATTTTTAATTTAAAGTAAACAGTATATATGGGTGATAAATGTGCAGAATTTTCCGATGATAAAGTTAGATAAACAAAGGTAACAATTTGAAAATATAAGACTTCAACGTTGCACAAAGAGGTTCAAGGCGTCGCAAGCCTCGAATGGCTGTGACATCATAGGCCGCCAGGCTCGGAGACAACAGAGGACTGTGATCCCCAGCTGAGTTGTGTGTGATTGTGGTTCTGCAGAGTAGCCAAGCTTTGCATCAACTTGGCCAGGCCAGCAAATAACCACTATTGGTGCTTTGTTCCACTGTGCAAGAAAAGTAGAAACACACCAGAAATAAGATTCATTACTGTTTTAAGAGATGAAAACAAAGTAGCTGTGGTGGCGAGTACAGTATCGGGAGTACGCCATCACAACTGGCAACTCCTACTGCTACTCCATCACAACTGGCAACTCTAAGCTCCTACAGTAGGAGCTCAGAGTTGCCAGTTGTGATGGCGTAGCAGTAGGAGTTCTATTGCTGTCAAGCAGTGCGAGGAAACACCGAATTGGTATTCACTTACCGAATCAGCACTTTTAAATGGAAAATATAATTTGTATCACCATATAGGATCATGCACACCTAATTATCAAAAATCCGGTAAAAAATAGTTGTGTTTAATATGACCTAATAAAAAATCGGTTTTATCACTAAAACATGCAGTTAGTGGACATTTCACCTTGAGATCAACACACATTGACACATTTCCATTTTGTATAAATATTGATTTAAAGCACAAATAAATGTTTTTACACTGTAAACCAATATTTACACCAAATATAACTCCGTCAAGACAAGTTGTGAAGCTAGAGGTGAAACTTTGTTAACTTTAGCTATTTTTTGTCGAATTCTGAATTTTTATTGTCACATTAAACACAAATTTTTGACCGGATTTCAGATAATTAGGTGTGTAGGAACCTATATGGTGATAAAAATTATAACAGCCTAACATATACGGCTTAACCTAACCTAACAGTCACTTGTGAAGCAAAACCAACCCTAACTTTGGCTCAGGTCACTTGTAGGGGTTTGAAAATCTTATTCTCCAGATCAGACTGACTGTTAGCAAGAAGCTGTTCAAATATCACCACTACATGAGACGGAAAAATCAGATAAACAAATACTCCACAGAGGTCTAGCTGTCTACGATCAGGCCAATCTAGGAGGGGGGGAAAAAAATATCGGTCTTGTGACATCTTCCATATGTATTACTGCCCAAATTCAGGGCTGTATGCCTCTGTAATCAGGACCTAGCGATACTTACACTGATTCAGTTCATAGATCACTTCAGTATGACTTCATCATATCTAATCTTGGTGATACCAAGTTTTCTTACAGGTACCTGGTTCTCACAAGGTTTGCAGTCACTACTAATCTCTCTAAAACCAATAAATCTCTTCACTAAAGGACACACATAACATACTTCATCTTTAAGAGAGCTATCACACTAAGTCTTTAATTTCCAAACTGCCCTCTTACGGTTTCTGTCCTTCTATCTGTGCCTTCATCTCTAGCTTCCTTTCTGGTCGTTCTATAGCCGCTGTTGTAGACGACCATTGTTCTTCTAGATCTATCAACAGAGGTGTTCCTCAGGGCTCTGTCCTATCACCAACTCTCTTCCTTTTATTCACCAATGACCTTCTAAGCTGTACATCTAATCCTATCCACTCATACGCTAATGATTCCACCCTTCACATTTCCATTCGGTTCCCGCAACGTCCATCTCAGCAGTTACTTCAGCAAACAAGGGATGAGGCTATGGCACACCTAATGTCTGACTTGGCTCGTATCTCTGATTGAGGTAAATATAATCTTGTTGTTTTGAATACATCAAAGACTCAGTTCTTGCACCTATCAACTCGACAAAGTCTTCCACAGGATTACCCACTAATGTTTAATAATGTCCAGCTCAGTCCTCCGTTATCTTTGAACATGCTTGGGGTTTCATTCACTCAGGATTTATCTTGGAAAGAACATATTACATCTCTTGTGAAATCTGCTTCAAAGAGATTAGGTGTGCTAAGCCATCTCTGAACTTTCTTTACCCCTGCACAGTTGTTGACTTTGTACATGGGTTTTATTCGCCCCTGTGTGGAGTACAACTCTCATGTGTGGGGAGGCTCCCCACATGCAGTTCTTCTCAATAGGGTGGAGTCAAAGGTTTTTCATCTCATTAACTCTCCTCTTCTTACTGATTCCCTTCAACCTCTATCTCTTCGCTGCACTGTTGCATCTCTATCTCTTTTCCGTCGCTACTTCAATGGCTACTGTTCCTCTGAGCTGTCTGCTTGCATCCCTCCACCTCTACGACGGGCATGTAGCACCCGTCTAGCAAGAAACTATCATCCCTTTTATGTCCAGCTCTTTAATGCAAGAGTTAACCTTTACTCCCAGCCCTTCATTTATGCAACTGGTCAACTCTGGAACTGTCTTCCTATGTCTGTATTCCCTATTTCCTATGATCTCCAGTTTTTCAAACGCAATGTATCCAGGTATCTCGAAATGAACGGATCTTGAATTTGGCTCTGTTTCATATTGTTTTTGTTTTTTCTTGGAAGAAACGGTGTGGTTCCTTCTTCGTTGCATAAAAAGGAAGAAAAAGAAGATGGATGGTGTTTTGACCCAGACAAAGACATTGTTCTTGACTTTTGAACATACTATATAAGGGGGTTTCATTTCCTGATGCAAAGAAGAGAGCCTTGACTCACTTCATCCAGCAGAGGATTACTTATGCTGCTGTCCTTTCTAGAGTGCCAGTGTGTCACCCAGTGTCCCAGAAACTGTCTCGACCCATTCCTATTCCCACTTTTCCATCTGGTGATTTGCCAGATGCTCTCCTTAGGGTAAGTACTGTTTGTGAGACTGGTGTTCGCTGACTCCCTACTCTGAATAATTCTGTGCTCACTTCGGTGGCTTAGGGTTTACTCATCTCTGTTGTGGTGGGGGATGTCCATGAAGACTTGTTTCCATGTCCTACCATATCCAGGATGCCTAAAGTTCCATCTGTACCGTGATTCTTCAGAGTCTCCTTAGACTGAAGATTATCCACCCAAGGTCAAAGATGCGGAATCTTGTGTGACCTCTCATCTGTTCCCTGTGCCCTGATAGCTTTGGGTTCTAGCGGGTGGAGGCTGAAGTTGATGGTTCGCTTGTGGTCCAGTCTCCACCTGAGGATGACGTTGCACAGACCGTTGGTGCTTCAGTTCTGCCACATTGGTTATCATCCTCACAGGGTTCTGGTCCTGTGGACTCTACTTCTATTTCTGGGGCTTCTGGTGGTGGCACTGGCCATCCTACATCACCCAGCAGTTGCCTCCAATCCATCTTCCAGGCAAACTTTTCTTCCAATTCAGAAGAGGAGCGTTGTAAAACTTTCTTCTTCCGCGTCGTTACATCTGTCTTTGGATGCTCGGCACAATGTGCGGCTTCCTGGTGCCGGGCAGCCTTTTGCTTAGGGCCTTCCTAAACGTCAGTCCAAACCCTTTTCGCTTATCAAGAGTTGTACAGTCCTGCACATTATCATGATCCTGAAGTATGGGTTCTGTCATTCAGTGGAATTGTCAGGATTTATGTTCCAGATTTCAGGAACTGTGTCATTTTTTGCACAATCTTCACCTGTTTGCATGTACATCCTGAAGACCATGGTTGATGATGCTGTTCCATCTGGTCCTTCTGACTACCATGCCTTTTATTCTGATCCTGTCGCAGGCAGGGTCATCATGGAGGTGCTGTATCTTCCTTCATCAGGATATTCCATTCACTCGTCTGGACCATTCCACTCCCCTGCTGGCTGTTGCTATCCAGGTGTTATTACGTTGGCTGTATACAGTTTGTAGTCTGTATTATCCTCCTAGTGCTACTGTCGAAAGAGCGAATATGGAACACCTTATTTATGGCCTTCCTTCTCCCTTTCTGATAATGGGAGATAAGAATGGTCATCATCCACTGGGGGGTTACAGTAAGGCCAACCCTCAGGGTGTTATGCTTGATTTCTTTGTGAGCGATGAGGAGTTGGGTTTTTAAAACTCCTATACGATGACTTAATTCCATTGCCAGACAAACTTTTCTGCTATTAATTTATCCTTGTGCTCAGCTGGTGCTGTTTTAGATTTTAACTGGGATGTGTTGCCAGATCTGTTTAGCAGTGACCATTTCCCATCATTTTTAACCCCTACACGGCTGGGTTGTCGGAGGTTTTCAGTGCCATTCCCGCGGGGATATTCGCGCTCCGACTGACTTTTTAAAAATATTTGCCAAAAATCAGTTATTAGTCCTAGAATATTATAATTACATATGCATATGGCTTTCTCCTAGGATTTTTTTTTTTTTTTTTTTTAGCACTCGTCGAATACCGTAGGACTTGTGGAGACTTCTGAATTTGGGTAACTAAGTCTCCACTTTACACTTCCCGACATCCCCTGATATGAATACCACTGCCAGATATTATCGCTACGAACACTATTCAATGATTTCCAAGTAGTTTGGAATCCATACTAAAAAGAAAAAAACACTGTGAAAGCAATGTAAAATACGAGAGCGTACGAGCCTCCCACTCCCGCTAATTCACAGCTGGTGTTCTGTCATTTCTTACTCAAATACCCACTCACACTTTATTATTTCTAGTACTTTATTACACTTGTATATATCTACAGTCCTTTACCGCTTCCCACATGATGTTTAGTAGGGGTAGAGGTCACAGGGCCTTTTATAATAGGCGCAAAAGTGGCAGAAATGGACGGGCGTTACTTCACCGAGAAGGACGAGACCAAACTGGCTGAATCTGTAGCAAAGAGTTGAAAATGTCAGCTGCTAATGTATATGCTAAGAAATTAGTCGTAGGAAATCTAGACAACACATATAAATTAGGTAGTTCCAGGTGAATATAAATATCACTCAGGCTTCCCCCTTCCTTTCTTATATACATTTATATTACGAGAGTAGCTCATACGGCATATTTCGCAGGGGAAAAAAGCAGGGGAAATTATATATATATTATTTTGTATAATAATAGGGCATAGGGCTCATTTCAATGGATGAAAACAGTGGAAAAATCGGGGAAGATTTACTTAGTGCAGAGCGGCTGAGCTGACGTCACGGGAGGGTAAATGAAGGGGAGGTAGGGAGGGGAGTCTAGATTTTTTTTTTGATGTGTCCGACTTCTGGGCATAGGCTTCACAGCCTGCTATCAAGGCCCAGCGGTCCTCCTACATACCATACACCTCTGCATGTCACCACTTCGGCGCTAACACCCACCGTCCATATTGAATACATGCTAGGGCTGTCTCATACAGGACTGGTGTATTGGTATTAGCGGGGGTATTTTTACGACATGTCGGCGGGTCATCTGGTAGATTAGTAAAGCCTGATTTAATGAAATTCAAATCCTTAAACTGTTCCCTGCCACAGCCGGGATTTGAACTTGGGTCCGTCGGGACTACAGGATGGGAGTACTGATGACATTAGCAGCTCTGACTATTGTTGGACACTGGCAGTGCTGATAGATGATACAAGTCACCACCTGAAAGCCAGGGGGAATTAAAAATAACACAGAGTCACTCAAGTGACGCCCCGCGGTACGATCCATTTGACCCGACCATCACGAAGGTGACGACCCGCGGTGTAGGGGTTAACTGCTGCTGAGAGTGGAGCTCAACCTCATATTCCTCCCTGGCATCTGGATAAGGTTGACTGGCCACTTTTCATGGAATTAAGTTCAATTGCATTTTCTGTTGATGAATTTGGCTCTATTATTGAGGCACTGTCTTATTTCACCGACATGTTGCACTCAGCAGTTCTGTTATCTGTTCCACGAACGAGAGTCATTTTACTAAATATCCGGTTTCTTGGTGGAACCCTTAGTGAAGTTCAGCAGCGAGAGACAAACGAGTCGTCTACTCTTGACTTCATCACCACCATGGGAATTCTCAGTATCCGGTGGCGTGTCTGGGGACCAAACTCAGATGAGGCAGGTTTTAAAGGAGGGCAGGCATTCATCCTGGAAGTTTTTTTTTTCTTTTTTTTTATAACAGAACAGAGGAAGGAAAAACAAATGAATAAAAAAAATAATCCATACACCAGATTACTGGTGTCCTCGATTCATGAAATATCCGTAACAGTTGGACTTGAACAGCTGTAGGTTGATGTTTGAAGGGAAACAACTCTGGGAAAGCAAATTCCAGAGAGTTGCGGTTTGGGGAATAAAAGAATTCCGATAGGCGGAAGTTCTGCGTATAGCTGTGTGACATTCCAGTCATGAGTTCTGCTAGATGCTCGTGTAGCACGAGGGAAGGCATGGGATGGTGGCACAATGGACGCAACTTCGTCTGAGCATTTACCGTACCATAAAAATGTCTGTAAAATAATGCAAGGTAGTCAACATTCCTTCTTACTTTTAGGGGAGGTAATTTATTTGTAATAGCAGGTTTATTAATAATTCCAGCAGCTTTGTTCTGAATTTTGTCTAGTTGTTTTAATGCAACCACTCCACATCCATTCCACAAGGGTGAGCAATATTCAAGCTGAGAGCTCACATGACTAATAAATTATAGTTAACTGCTCGTCAGTGAAGAAGTTACGGACTCTGTACAATAATCCAAATTTCTTGGAGGCGGTTTTAGGAAATGATCTGACATGAGAGGTCCAGCTAAAGGCATTGTTAACTGAGATGCTGAGAATTTCAATTCTTTTGGAGATGGGAATATTAGTAGCATTGAAGGTAATATACGAATCTGGCAATATCTGTCTATTAGTAAATTGTATATATTTGGTTTTACTAGCATTAAATGAGATAAGGTTGTTTTGTCCCCATTCACTGATCATAGATAAGTCTTGATTTATGGAGATGGCTGTGCTTAGTTTAGAATTAGAGATATCAGACTTGTAAATGGGTGTCTGAGTGTGAAAGAGTCATCTGCATATGAATGAATGGGATTGTGGGGTGACAGATAAGAGATAATTAATATGAACCAGGAATAGGGTTGGTGCCAGAACTGATCCCTGTGGCATGCCAGCCTTAATTGAGAGAAAATTGGAATATACATCGTCTGCTTTTACTCTTATTTTTCTGTCACTGAGATATGAGGCAAGCAGAGGAACAAAAGACATTAGTCCATAGCAAGGGAGTTTGGACAGCAGGGAATGGTGCCATACTCTGTCGAAAGCTTTAGAAATATCAAGGGCTACTCCACGAGTTTCTCCATATAGGTCGATTGATTGATGGATGGTGTGAGTCAGGAGATTGAGTATGTCACTGGTGGATCTTTTGTGACTAAAACCATATTGTCTTTCACTGATTAAGTTGTTGGATTCAAGTTGTTTAACTATGTGTTCATTAATTAAAATTTCAGATGCTTTACCAAGAGAAGATGTGGCAGCTATTGGTCTGTAATCAGAGGGGTCAGAAGAACTTTTTTGGGGGAATTGGGGGGATATTGGCTTCTTTCCATGAATTAGGGAATGAAGAGGTACGTATGCATATTCTGAACAATTTAGCAAGAACAGGGGCAAATTGTGGGGAACACTTTTTCAAAACAATTGGGGGAGTTCCATCTGAGCCCGCAGCTTTATTGGTAGGTAAATTGTCTAAGATGGATTTTACGTGTCTTGTCCGTAATTTAAGTGGAGCAATTTAGGGAGAGTCAAGTTGTTGTACTGGGACATTCTGGCTGACTTCCTCTAAGGTAGAATTTCTGGCAAATGAACTGCCAAAGATATTTGCTTTCCAGTGTGGGTCATTTGTAATGTTACCATCTGAAGATTTGAGTGGGGGAATGGATGATGACTTGTTAAGGTTATTATTGAAGGAAATAAGAGTTGATGAGAATATTCTATTGTCATTAGGGTTGTTAAGTAGTTTTGATGCTTGATTATGAAGAAAGTTTGATTTAGCGAGATTTATTACAGCTTTTGCATGGTTTCTAGCGATTTTAAATTGACAGAGTGATTCAGATGTTTTTTATTTTAAGTGTTATATGCTAATGACTTTTAGGCTTTTGCTCTGGCACAGTTGTTATCAAACCATTTTGGAGAGCTTGATCTTTTGGTGAACTGTTGACTTGGTATGAATAAATCCATACCAGCTAGCATTAAATCTCTAATATGAGATTGAGTAGAATTGGCATCACTTAAGAAGAAAGACTGCCACGGAATATCAGCAAGATAATTTCTAAATCCTGCCACGGAATATCAGCAAGATGATTTCTAAATCCTGCCACGGAATATCAGCAAGATAATTTCTAAATCCATCACAGTTTGCCCTATCAATGTGCCATTGAGTCACCCTGACAGGTTCAGAATGGGGAGCTTTGGGAGGGCTAACTAATGAGGCTTTGATGAGATTGTGGTTAGAGGATCCGAGAGGTGACAGTACCTCTATCCTGAATTGATCTGGATTATTTGTCAGGAATTGATCCAGGAGATGGGCAATATGGTCAGGATTATCTGGTATTCTGGTTGGTTGCTTTACCAGCTGCGTGAGATTAGACGATTCTGCAAACAGCTCGTACTCTAGACCAGCATCGTCAGTCATTGCAGAATGCAATAACCATTCAACATTATGTACGTTAAAATCACGCAGAATGGTAATTTCTTTACTCAGCTGTGTGGATAGGTCTTTGTTATGGTGTCCTCCATCAATTTGAGGACTTCCCGTGCTCTGGTGAAGAACTAGGTAAGGAAAATTTATGGAAAATTTACTGTTCCCTCCCCTCATGTTTGCTGTTGCAGAGCTGCTTATTGATCATTTTGCCAGTGTGTCTTAGGAGGATTCAGATTTGCCTTCGGCTTGCCAATGTCTGTGCATGGAGTCTTGTGGTCTCGGTTTTGCCTTTTCTGGAGGAGAGTCTTAAAATGTTCCCTTTTCTCTTTCTGAATTTCGGGTAGCTCTGTCACAGTTTCCTCTCCCTGATGTGATGATATTCGAGCTGCCTTTTTACGTCACCTGCCTGATGAGTCCCATTGTCCCATTTATTTCTGTTGTCATTGTATAATAAAATATGGTGTACTGTTGAGTTTCCAGCATGTTAGGGTGTTGCTGTAGTTATCTCAATCCCCAATCCAGGTACGGACCTCCTACAGGCAACGAGTTATCAGCCCATTCCTCTAACTTCTTGTATATGTAAGGTCTTTGAAGCGATTGTCGATGCTCGACTTCTGTTGTTTTTGCAGAGAGGTGACATATTATCCCCTATCCAGTATGGTTTTTGTAAAACAAAATGTACAGTTGCGGACTTATCAAACAGAAACACCCCGTGCACCAGAGAGGAGGTGTAATAACTCCGCAGTGTCCGCATCTGGTAACATTGATAGATATGTAACTTCACCAGGTTTCGTTCGGTCACTAGGATGAACCGAACAAGTTAGCACTGCCGCTGTGCGCAGTTAATAGTGGTATATAAACAGTGTCTCACCTGACAATATACTGAAAATCACAAAGTTTTGTGAATATGGTAATAAAATGATTTCACACCATACACATTCGTATTTTATTCACATGAAACACATAGGTTTCGTATGTGTGACTTTCGACAAACGTCACGAACCATACAACATTACCGACGGCCTCACCTAACGCAATAATCACAAACAACGTGACTCCCCCTCCTCCCTGACCGTGAGCCTGAAACTTGTAGACTTCTTTAATCGACGCAATTTCCTAAGTGGTGGCGCAATAGAAGGAGGCAGGGTGGGACGCCTGGGAGACACGAGGAGGGAGGCGGGAGAGGAGGGGACATTACTGGTCTGGCTGGTGGGGGGGGGGGGCTTTACAGGAGACGAGTGATGGGGTAGGGGAGAGTGGACTGGGCTGGAGGCTAGGATGGGATGGATAAATGATAGTTGATGACATAGTGCCAAATCAACTGTAGCTTAATGTTGATTATGGAATTTGATAGTCAGGGCCGTTAACCGTTATGCAGACTTTGGCACGTTACGCAATCTACCAGCATGTTTTGTTAAATCGTCTATAGGACGACCTACTCATCATGGGGTGACCATTTCACAAACCCTGCATTACTAGTGTATGGTGACGACTGTCATCACACGGTGATATATGAAACGCCCCTAGAATGTTTGATGTCACCCCTGTTGTCATAGTGATTGGGAGCTATTCTTGTTGCGTTTACGTAGTAACATTATGGGTGACGACTGTGATATCGAAACCAGAGGGAGAAAAAGAAATTTTCTCTTGCCACAATAAATTAGTAATAGTTAATAGTAGTGATTCGTGCCTATTGTTCTCGTTAATATTTATATGGCACCTGTGTAAATGAAAACGTGATTTACGAGGGGGATTTTGGACTGGGACCCAGAACATAGATGGCAATACTGGGGTGGCTATTAGGTGGGTAGGGAGCTGCCTTACCAGCTGTATTACATGATCTTTGTGTCGGATTACTGTAAACCCTAAACTTGTATGCAGGACGTGTAATTGTTAACCCCTACACCGCGGGGTGCCATTCCGGTGGGGATATTCGAGCTCCGACTGACTTTTTAAAAATATTTGCCAAAAATCAATTATTAGTCCTAGAATATTATAATTACATATGCTTATGGCACATGCCTTCAGCTTTTTTCCTAGGTTGTTTTTTTTTAGCACTCGTCGACTACCGTAGAACTTGTGGAGACTTCTGAAGTTGGGTAACTAAGTCTCCACTTTAAACTTTCCGACATCCCTAATCTGAATACCACTGCCAGATATTAACACTAGAAACACTATTCAATGATTTCCAAGTAGTTTGGAATCCATACTAAAAAAAAAAAAAGCTGTGAAAGCATTGTAGAATACGAGCGCGTACGAGCCTCCCACTCCCGCTAATTCGCGGCTGGTGTTCTCTCATTTCTTACTCATATTTGCACTCACACTTTATTATTTCTAGTATTTTATTACACTTGTATATATCTACAGTCCTTTACCGCTTCCCACACGATGTTTAGTAGGGGTAGAGGTCACAGAGTCTTTTTTAACAAGCGCAAAAGAGGCAGAAATGGACGGGCGTCATTTCTCTGAGAAGGACGAGAGCAAACTGGCTGTATCTGGTAGCAAAGAGTTGAAAATGCCAGCTGATAATGTATATGCTAAGAAATAAGTCGTAGGAAATCTAGACAATACATATAAATTAGGTAGTTCCAGGTGAATATAAATATCA